>JAQIXD010000326.1:0-30293 GCA_034699985.1 Minunthozetes semirufus
CTATCTCGGGTAACGCTAACTGACCTAATAATCTTTACTTTTTTCACTTTTCAATAAATTTCCATTTTGAGTATTTCATCTATTTATGTTGCACAGCTATTCTTTATTTTATTATTTTTTTTGGGGGGGAGAGGTGGTTACGTAGTCAGGTGGTCAAGTATCGAACATCGTTGTTACGTGGTTACGTGGGTATGGTAGTTAATTTTGACCTACCCGTTTTGGAAAGGTGTGTTGCGGAGCTATAAATTAATGCTTTGCATAACATTAAAACTATTAGATTTGTGGTAAAAGTTTTTCAATTTCTTATTTTTTAAGCAAAAGTAAAGTTTAATCCAACAAAGAGTATATGAAACCAAAATAGACTGCTTTTAAAAGGATTCAAATATTGCGAAATCAGTTGAGCGAATCCAACAAAAAATGCAAAAAATGCTCTCTGAAAACATCACTAAAAATATTGTAGATATACGTAAACAAGAATAAATCTTCTTGAATAATCTTCTAGTAACACTAATAAATAAATGGTGATTTTATCTCCACGATGGGCTAGTAAGCAATAACATCATATTTGTTGTAATAATTTTTAATAGCTGCCTTAATTTATTGAAACAAATATCGCGTTTGCCTACCATTACACTAAAGAGATGTTGTAAAAATGCGAACGCAGTGTCTCTTCAGGTATTTCAATGCTTTTTATTCTTAAGACTTATATTCGTTTTTGGTGTTAATAATCATTACTTTAGTTTTAAAGTCTCTTATTATTCTGGTAATCAAAAAATAGATTAAATTTTGTTTAAGAAAATCAAAAATAATTGAAACTAAGAAATTCTAAGCAAAATTGAGCCTAAATTTATTGTTTGACTACAAACTCGAGGATTTCCTGAGCTCTTCAGGAATAACCCCAAACATAACACGACACGAATTAAAAGACTAAAAGAAAGACAAATTTGCAGACTTTTATCGACAAATTGTTGATTTTCTATTGAAGTCCACTTTTGAAACTTAAACATATCAATGAATCTCAATATAATCGGAATAAATCTAATGCAAAGTTAATTAAAGACTTACGAAAACCGGTTACCATAAAAACAAATTTATTTAATAGATTCAATAAATTGAGGGTCACTTATGGGCCAGTGATCTAGTTTTCAATTTCATCCTACTTTCTGTTTATTTACTGCTACTATAATAGCGTTGAAAAGAGAGTTTGTCGATTATGGCAGACAAATATGAGGCATACTTTAGATCTTTTATTAAAGTTAAAGATTTAGGATATATTTAAACAGACATTTATTTTGTAATTCTCAAAAGAAGAGAACAGTTTTATATTATTGATAATATGTTGAGCAAAGAATTTCTTATATTTATTTTGTTGTTTGGATGTTGTAGTGCACAGAATATTCTCAATTTTCTTGACTTCGCTGCTCCTATTTTTGGACTTATAAAAGCATACGCAGGAACACCTGAAGTTTGTTATGACGACCTTGGTTGTTTCAGAAATGATGGACCATTTGGCACATCTTCTTTTAGACCTATTAGTTGTGTTCCACAATCGCCTCAAATAATTGGAACCGAATTCTTGTTTTTTTCCCGAAAAATGTGGGATCAGCCACAAGAGATTGAAGCTCTTGACTCACATCTCTTCGATGTAATAGACTTTGACGCCACCAAAAACACTAAAATAGTAATTCATGGCTATAAAGAGGGTCTACTCATACATGGATTCTCACATGTATTGCAAACCTTTTTTTAATTAAATGAAAAACTAATTAATTAAATAATTAATGAATAAAAATATAGGAAATGTTTGAAGAACTAAAGGATGGTCTCCTTTATAACGAAGACTCAAATGTAATACTAGTGCGATGGAGTCGAGGTGCAAGCAGCTTTTACTTTCAATCAGTGGCTAACTGCAGAGTAGTGGCCGCACAGGTCGCTCAACTCATCAATTATTTGATCGTAAGTATAATCAAAAGGAATAGACTTTTGATTAAACAGAGAAAAGATGAGTTCATTTAATTGAATGCCTATCAGAGCGAACGTAAGGCAAGACCCGAGTCATTCCATTTGATTGGATTCAGTTTGGGGGCACACATATCAGGATATGTTGGCAAAAGAATCAAAAACTTGGGCAAAATAACAGCTTTAGATACAGCAAAACCTTATTTTGATGGCGTTCCCAAAATTGTGAGAATTGACAGATCGGATGCTCTTTATGTTGATGCCTATCATACAGATAACGGTATAATATCTCAAATATTTCTCTTATCTCTAATTAATGGTTAAAATCACAAACATTTCAGCGACTCTTCTATTAATTAAAATATAATTTTAAATATTCAGGAATAGGAACAGAGATTGAAGTCGGAACTATAGATATATTCTTCAATGGAGGCAATAGACAGCCCGGTTGTGATCGTCAAGTTATGGAAACCCTAGAGAATGACGGGTTTATTGATGGTATGATATATTTCCTTATTTTAAGTGCAAAATAATGTTTTTAATTAAAATCATAATTTCAATGATAAGCCGTATTTGATACGGTGTCGTGCGATCACAAGCGAGCTCTTCATTATTATGTCGACTATTTGTTCAAATCAAACAGTGGATGCATTCCAATTGCATACCTGTGCAAGAACTGGGATCAATTCATGTTAGGTTTGTGCTCAACCTGTGGACAGAATGGAGAGAATTGTGTAATCGTTGGACCAAATACTAAACACAATTCTTTTTCGATTAAACAAAGGACTGATAATAAATATTTTATTCTAACCAATGATAGACAGCCTTTTTGTGGTAAGCATTAAATCTAAACTTGATAAATAAGATGCATTTCATATGAATATCACATTATTCTGTGTGAATGTCAGTTCATCAATATTTGGTAAGACTGGCAACTCATTGGAGTAAACCCACAATTGATGGTGAATTTCACATTAGATTACATTCACATAATAACACACTTAAAGATTATAAGATCCGGTAATGGCCTACCTTTTGTTGAACTAGACATTCATCTAATGATAATTAATTCATTTTTAGACATTCGGGACTATTGTATGAAAAAGAGGTCTCTTTTATCATCTCAAGTGAGACTTCACTCAATGAGATTGAAAAAATTGATTTAACATTCGTAAGGAAATCCACTTCTGAAGAGAAGCCACAAAATTTAGTAGAAATTAATTCAATGAAAATAATTCCTCTCAATATAATTGACGACAAGTGAGTTCTTCTCTTTCAATATTCAACTAAAGTAACAAAACTAATGAATATTTTATATTAAATTTTACTCAAAACAGTGAAAAGATGAGGAATTCACTAAATTATTGCACTTCCGATCATAAATGGTTGACCAACGCTAACGAGACTGTCATAACTCTTCGAAGTCATAATTGTATTTAAATTTTTATAATTATATAAATTTAATTTAAATTTAAGATATTTATCACTAAAATGAGCAAATATTGCATAATTTTCTGTTACTGAGAGCAAAGTTTTGTTGTTCTCAATTACATTAAGAGTTTATTTGATTCGGAAACCAATAAATTAAAAGATAAAGTAATAAACTTTAAGGAAATCGATTATCTTTAAGTAATGAACTTTATTATGTAATGTCCACTATTAAGTGGTGTTTCTGACCCACAACCGAATAAAGTGATAACAATTGCTTCCCATTTGTTTATTGCGGCAATAAATTAGACTTAAACTAAATAAAGACTTAATCAGAGAGTCTTGGTATTGATGGTGTTCATAGTGTTAACGGTTCTTTCAAAATAGAAAATCGATTTTTTGTCTAATATTTAAAGTATTTGAATAATTAGAGTCACGTCTGAGACTCGTTTGAAATTGAGAAATATTTTGGCAAATATTTCGATGAATTTTGTGAAAGACATACAAATAATTAATTATATCATCTTATATTCAATGTTTTGTTTGGTGTCATTTGAAATACGAGTTCTCATCAATTAATTAAAACTTATAATTAAAAATTGATTAATGAATCAATGATTTATAATTAATAGGGATTAATTTAGGAGGCAATTCCAGACTTATTTAGTTCAAAATGAACAAAGTTTATTACTTCTACAAGTAAATTGAGTAAATGAAATACCAGATACAAGACTATTGCACAATATTTTAGTGATAAACTCTGCATTGATTAGAGATAAAGAGCTCAGATACTTAAGAGGCTGAGTCAGGGCTAAAAAAGTTTATTATGTTTTTAGTTAAGTGAGAGCATCCAAATCACATTAAACTATTTTTCTTACAAAAAATTCTATTAGTAAATGAAAGTCGTTTCTCTCTCCCTCTCCCTTGTGTTCGTCACTTATGAAAGATGTGAATTTAATTCTAAGAATAAATCTTTAGACTTACTTAACTTCGAGTCAATTGAGAATATATTGAAATATGAATTTAAATCATAAATAAACATAAATTGAGAGAATATTATGCTATTCATAGAAACCGAGACTTTGCTATAAAACATTTGATCAATATTTTACATTCATTACTGGTTAGAGAGAATTGTGCCCTCAGTTTGTCCTCAGTTTGTCATCGAATCAATATTTCATAGCTTTTCTGCAGTACTTTTAACTTTGAATTGGATTCTTATGTTTATTAATACAATCAATTTAATAGTAAAGTCGAGTATATACTTGACATTATTCTGTGCATTATTCTGTGCAAAATTTAACTGACAAAGGATTCTAGCAAAAACAGCCAACAACAAAGCATCATGCGTATAAATTGATGAATAAATAATTGTTGAATCTGAATTATTCATTTATAAAATATAATTTGATGAAAAGCAATAAAACTAATAAAGGATTCTTATTTGCATAACTTTATAATATTGTAATCCATTTTCGTATGAATTTATGATTATTTGTCGTAAAAATTCACACAATTTCTCAGATATTCCTTTACCTAAGGGTTTAATTATGTTTGAAAAGTGTATATTATTACAGATATTACAGATTATGTTCACAATTCATGGCTCAAGCATTTGGCAAATAGTGTTGCAACTGATGATAAAAAGCAACAAAATCGAGATAAGTTTTTTCTACAGTTGTGTCACAACAGTTGTGACCTCTTCTGTATAATTAGTGTTTTCGGTAATCTATTTATCGATCGCTTCACTGAATAATCGTATATTGAATCCGAAAAAAAGTAATTCTTTTCCATTTGTGTCTATTCTTAGTGAGTTAGGGATAAACAAATATCAAAGCCTGCTTTGAATCACTTTATGAATGTTGAATTAGTTGAGAAAAAATGCAGAAAAAACATGCGCTCATCGCATATCATAACAACAAAACGAACAAATTTTATAAAGAATTTATTAACAGAAGTTCGAGCCATAGATTTTATACCGTATGACCACTAAAGAAAGATTGCATACATTTTAACACCATTTAAACCAAGTCTATGGAGAGCACGTAAAGTTCAAATTAATCTTTAATTTAATGAACAAATTTTCTTCAATGCATTAGATGCACCTTTATATTTTACAAGTTTAAAGCAAATTATGTTGGTAAGATAAATAATTCATTGATATTTAATTCCTTTAACTTTTCATTTGATTTATTATTCAATGAAAGGAATGAGAGAAAACTTAAATTAAAAATAAACTAAATCTCTGTTTCAATAAATAATCTGTGATTAACATAAAGTCAATTGTATGCGCATTTTTTTCAGTGGCCATACGGTAATAGAATGTGCTAAAATTGCCCCTATTAAATTGTCTGTTGCACAGTGTGAACATGCTCCCATTAGCTCCACTCAGAATTTGCTGGCATCCAATGCCTAACTGTGCGCTTCCAATGCATTCCTTGTGTTCAATGCATTCACTGAGAATTCTTTCAATGAATATCTCGAATACTTTTAGTATAAACTCATATAAACTCTTAAACTCTGTTTCTCTTCTAATTTATTGCAAATTATTTATTGAAGAGTAAACACAAATAAAAGTTTATCTTTTGGGTTCAGTTTCAAAGAAAAGTTACAAAATGAGTGATAACATTGAACCAGGAGATGATACGGATGCGATTTCAGATACTCCCATATGGCTTATAATTGTCAAATGGATTCTCGTCGTAATCAACTGCATGTGGATGTTTGCAGACAGTATTGCCCTAATTATGGGCAGTAGAGTCACCACAAAAGTTCAAGATTTGCCGGACAGTGACTCAACGATTCGGATCCAGGCATCGATTGAACTGATTTTCTGTTTGATTGGTCTCATTGGTCTTATCGGACAAATTCTTTGGGTTCTTGTATTTCATTGCATCGCAAACGCCATTTATTACACAACTTTATTCATAATAAAACAAAGTGAAGTGTATATATTCACCTCATTCTGGGTGGCCACTACTATATTCTACATCTATCAGATCCGTTGTGGAAGATATCGTCGAGCTTTTGGTAATTAAATGGTCCAAAAATTGTCCTCTCCTGAAGACTACCATTGAAAGCCTTTCGCCAACTTTTTGTAAACATTTTTTGTAATTATTATAAGAATACAATAATTTGTTTAATATTTCATTAAATATTAATAATATTATTATCGTTTGTCCCTCAATTGCATGCCTTTCCCTTTGAAAAGTTTTATCTTTTGTTTGAATAAAGACTTTTCAAAAACATTCAAATATTATATATTATTAAAGAATATGAGTTCTATGAATTTAATGTCGAATTACTTGAATTACAGAGTTGTCCCTCAGAGTCAGATATTGAGTAGGTTTTCCATTAATTATCTGTTCAAATAAATTCAGAGTTAATCATCAATGATTCACCACCATGCTCAATGTTTTCCAATCGTTTTTTATTTGACCATCAATTCATTTGTTCAAGTAATTTGACTAAATATAGTAGTTTTAATTGATTTCGATTTCATGGAAGATTAAATTCATTAACATTTGAGAACTTAATCCAAAAGAAATTAATCAAAATTGTAATCCATGTAAAGTTGAAATACAGTACAATCTTATGTTTCATGAATTAATCTCAAGAAAAGCAGTGAATAATATTCACTGAATATATCAGAATGTATAAGGTTTACTTGATTAAAATCCCGAGAGGCATAAAATAGACATAATGGAAAAATTCGAGATCAAAGAGGATTTTGTCTGCATTATGAGTTCAATGTGTTGAACATCACTTGTTGTGATCAAAGCTCTTGCATTCACTTCATTCAAATCCATTGGAAGTGATTTCGTAATACAAATATTGAAACCAAATCTTCTAACGAAATGAAATGAACTCAAATTGAAACAAACGATTCTAAAAATAGTACTTTTCTCTCACTTTTTTTCAATAAATCTGTGTTTCGTAAGTATTTTTTCAAATGGTTTTGATCCGGGAATAAATACACAAAGAAATCTTTTGAGATCACATTATAATTGATTTTAGAGAATAAAGAATAAAATTCAAATAAAATAAATAAGTTTTTACTTTTAGTATAAATTTTTGGATGATTTCCAAACTAATTGACAGAAGAAATGTAACTCAAAGTCTAAAAGAATATATAGATTTGAGATAAGGATAACTCAAGAGTAAATTCAAGAACTTTATGTGATTCAAGTATTTTTCAAATTAAATGGTATTTTAATTATATAATCAAATTAACATTCAATTGGTTTAATGTTATTTTCAATTGAATTATAATTAAAAGACAAAGATTTACATAAATTATCAAAAGAAACACTTAAATAATGTTAAGTAAACAATGATTTGTAAAATTTTAGGAAATATATAAACAAATGAATTAATGAAATATAACTGTTATTAAACGTATTGTGAGTAAAGTCAGAGAAAATTAAACAAATAAAACGATTATTTAATTTCTTTTAATTTGTTTTAAAACTATTTTTGAATTAATATTTGAAAAAATATTCGATTAAAAGGATATTACAATTAATTTGATTAAACTCCGTATGGATTCTCGAGTCTGAGCTTCAACTTATAGAGTAAATAAAGGAACCAAAGGGTTAGAGACACTAAGATCACTGCGAAGATCCAAAGCCACCATGCTGCTACCCTGGTGAATATAATACAGGCCAAGAAGTAAAGGATCAGTAGTACGGAGTGAATAGAGAAGGCCACGAAATGTCTCTTTATTATAGCGAAAATGGCGATCACACAGATTATGGCCTCCAAAACACAGAATAACCGAATCGGGAGGTCTTCAGCATCTTTGGGAAGATTGCTAAAGAAGCTGACAAACGCTTTGCCACCGATTACCACAAGTATGTCAACGATAACAGAGGAGATGTTCGACACTAATAAAGTCCACTTTAGTATCTTATACGTTAAACTTTCTTCAACTGTTTCAACCATTTTGTCATTAATTGAAACCACTTTTCATCAGTTAATCAATCGATTGAAGAAATATACGAAACGGAAAACTACTTTCAAATATCAATTAGATTTGTCGAAGAAGTCTTTACAACTCTTGAGAAGTTGTTTGGTTCGAGACTTGAGTTTATTTGTTTGACTCTTTTAATTACGCAAAAATAGTTTCTAAACTGAGCCTACATTTAAACCGGAGTCGCGTTGGTGTGACTTATAATGTGTATCAGTCCTAATATAGACACAGCCTATGCCTCAACACAAATCGGAACAATTGAGTAGTACTCAGTTCAAGTCAAACCACTTTCAGAGACGACTTCTTATTCTCAATGATTTGTTTCGTAATATTTGCAGAATTTATTTGATTATTACTTTTGATTTTTAAATCACTTTTAGGATGTGCTAAAAGATATCAATGAGTAGTTTCACTCAATCCATTAAACTGTTTGTTTAAAATGAGAGACAAGACGTAATATCCAGGAACTAATTCCTTAATAAATAGTGTAAAGAAACTGAGTTTCAGTTATAAAAAGGATTTTTGGCACAAAAAATATTCTTTGATATTCTCTCCCAAATGAATAGCTTTTCCACAAAATGTCTTCTAATCCTTCAATTTGTAAATTTATTTATTTATTAATTTCTGAAAAAAACTTATAAATTATTTATAATTTCTTTTCAAAGAGTTTTTGATTTATTATATATTTATCGAATATTTTCTGAAAAATTGTTTCATTTTTGTATTTCATTTAAAATTCATTTCTGTTTTGATTAGTTATTGAATTTTATGGTCGAATAAAAACTAAAAAGAAATCAATTTAATTAAAATTTATTAGATATTTGAGTGTAGTTTAGGTAATAAATGTAGTGGACACCAATCTTGTTAGTTTTGTGACATTACATTAAACCTTAGATTCATTATTCCTTTCAATGATAATAATGAGTGGACTTATCTTTTGTTCATTTGGCTAAAGATAACTTCAAATGACATTCAATGGATATTTATTATTAAGTCTTCGTCTATTATGTCTCATTTACTTTCATAAGAAACAAAAGAATTTTCAAAATAAATCTTATATTGTATCACATTAAATGACCTTCCTCTTATGCTCTTTGTTATGCTATTCAATAGTAACTAATGAAATAATGAAATAAAGACCCAACAAATCTACATATCAATTATCGTATGACTCAAATCAATATTTAATTAATAATAATAATTAAATGAATACAATGTAGTTACAGATCTGTTCAGATCCGTATTACAGAATTAATCAATGATTGCAGAGAAAGTTGCATAAACTCATACATGAATTTTACAAACTTACTATTGGTTTAAAACCTTGATGATCAAAGAGTGTCACTCATGCAGAAGATTCTGCATTCCCAAAGATTCCTCCAAAGAATATTCATTTTTGTCACTAATTTATGTTTATTTAATGAAAATTATGACATTTTTGTCAAAATAAGACATATTTCGCATATTCTCAGTATTATATAATAATGTATTATTAATACCATTCCTGACATTTCTATCACTTTGACTGTACTTCATCTTATAAATAAATGGAATAATTAAAGACAATCATTGATTATTATATGATTAACTAATCATTCTATGTTTATACACTACTTATCAAATATATGCCTTATTTTAGAAAGTAATTGATATGACAATTGATTAATAATTAATGTCTCACATTTCAAAACTAACAAATTGTTCAGTGATTGACATCAAGGACTATCACATCTCACAAATCTAATTAACGGATACATTCACTCCTTTTAATTATGTTAAATAAATACAACACTTATAAGCAATTCTAGTATGATATGAATAAATTAGAGAATATTCTGTGCTCTGACTGTAAGATAAGATCAAAATTGAACCTCAAGTAAGTGAAAGTCGCTTAATTTGAAAGTCATTTACCCATAAAACGCAAAAAACATATTAAAATTTTGAATAATAATCAGTTTTATTGACCAAAAAATTGAATCAGAGATTTGAGGAATAGTTTAATAGAAGATTAGTTAACAATAGTTGTGTTTTCGATAAAATATTTTGTCAAACATATTATGATTTATGAGATATTTATTATATAATTATAGTTATTATTAATTATATAAAGAATTAAAAGCATTGAAAATAATTTAGTCTTAAAATGAGATGACGTTTAAAATGAGCAAACATTTCATATATTCAAACGTTATTTGAAAAAAAGGTTTTCCAATCAAAAAATACAATTGAATTGAATTAAGAGAATAAATAATTCATAAAAAGTATTAAATCTTAAAAAACATTGAATTTAAAAATGTATTGATTTTTATATAAAATAAAAGTTTTAATGTTTTTCTCGCAAATGATTTGAAGTCTGAAAAGAACTCTCTTTTAAGGCAATGAAAGTAAAAATTGAAGCAAAATATGAGAAATAATTTCATAAAAATTTGATTCAAAAACAAATTAATTGCTATTAAAACCGTTTTCATGATTAAAGTCGTTTTAAAAACTTTAAAATCTAAAAATTGATTCAAAAATAATTGAAAACATAATAAGTTTTTAGTTATTATTACTTAATTTCAGTCAATAATAGAGTCATTACTAGTCTTTAGTAAATTCTCAACAAATGGACGCTCAGTCGTGAGGTCTGGGGTCGTGAATAGGCATTGTATGCAACACTTCATCCAATAGTTGGAGTGCTCTGTGAAGGTGTACTTCTATCCAACAGGGGGTCTCTTTAATGCTCTGTCGGGGATAGTCTGGACCCCAGCCCTTAACGAATGAAAGCCGTAGAATACAGAGACGTCTCAAGTCGTCGACACCAATACCCGCCGCCGCAGACAAACCTTATATTTAAATAAAGAGTTATTTGAATCCAAACCAATATATAATATAAATGACTCACTTATTGCGGGAGCTATTCCTCCAACAGAAGCTGGTCCTGGAATATGTCCGGCCACAGCAGCGGCCTGAGCAGCAGCAGCCGCCTGAGCGGTGGCAGCCTGTTGTTGCATTTGACGATAGCATTGCCTCAAATCAAACACTTTTATATACGCCGACGGATAGATCTTATGGACGGCATCGCCAGGAGATCTGCCCGCCTCCCGGTCTAAGTAATAGCTCTGAACAAATACGGAATGATCTGACAAACACCTGAGCCATACATCTCCCTCTCCTCTGAGGTCGAGCTGAACACCTATTGAGAACAAAATTATTGGTTTAATCGATTGAATGAAAAAAAGAGTGTGAAAAATGTTAAACCTTTTCCAATATGAAGTCTCGCTCTATCGCTTTGCTCAGTCCTGTGGACGTTAGAGAGGGCTCCCAAACAAAATCTATTGCCACCGCTTGGGTCGACATATCCGTCGACAATAACTGAAGCATAACTGGATTGCACTTTAAATGTTTCGCCCACGTGTTGGTCCAATTCGAAGTACGCGATCGAACACCAGTACTCTGGAGGCGGTTGAGACGACAGATTTGTTGCAGACATTGCGGCACTAATGGGTTCGGTGGGCATCGGTGACGAGTGCCAGAAAGCTGTAGAACTCATACCAGTGCTCGGACGCGATGGTGGGTCCGTTGGAATCATTGTTTGAGTATAGGAAAGGGTTGCGCCGCCAACCCATGAACCAGAAGTACCATTTGGTGTTGGGGTCAGTGGAGGGCCAACACTCGCCCCCATTACTGGAGCCACAGATTGAGGAATTTGAGGCGCTTCTGGTGTTTGCGGCGGAGCTATTGATACCATCGGAGAAGCGACAGAAGCCGGAGACGACGCTGAGATGTAATCAGAGGTCGACGGAGTGTTTGGCATCAATCGAGAGAACGAGTCATTGCTTGAGGGCGACAGTGATGTCGATGTTGTCGAAGGAATTATATGAGAAGAGTGAGATGCAGAGGGATGTGCCACTGATTGGCTCTGAATGTGATGCGGCGCTGAATGTTGTGGTGGGTGTGGGTGGTGTTGCACCACGTGCTGCTGCAGGTGTTCAGACACCAGTGACTGCACGTTTCCCCCACCTGTGCATCAGTTAATTCAATATTAATTCAAAATAAGAATACAATTCCCAACGAATCCGACGTTTATTTGAAAACATTTCTCAAGTCTTAACTTCAAAGTAATTCTTGACTTCAAAGAAGGAAAAGCATTAGTAATGAAAGGAAATGAAAGACAAAACCAATTTTGGACTTTTTTTTGGCTTAACTCTCATTAAATAAAATATTTATATCATTCGAAGGCAAGTCTCGAATGAACAGACTTTTGTCAGACAATAAATCCAATTAAATCGTCTGATAATTAGAGGAAAACCTGTTTTACTCGTTTAGAACTCAATTATATTTTAAATTTTGATTTCATTTCTTTAATTATCTCTACTTTTGATCTCAATTTTGCCAATAATTCAGACAAAAGTCATTAAAAGTTATTGAAATGTCATTCATTATCACATTCGCACTGTCGGAGAGAAAACCATCGTTTTATGCTAATTGTCTCAAATGGAGAGCTTTGGAGCGTCTAATCTATTGTCTGTTTGCAGTCAACACTATTATCACTGAATCGACAAATGACAGCGAATTGTAATTATTTGTTCATTAAATTCAGAAATATTTGAATTTCGATAAACTCTTAGACAAAACCTAAGCTTTCATTCGATTAGAAGTCATTAAAGTAAGACTCGGAACAGAAGACAAACAAAAATATAATTATTGGTTAAAAGAAGACATACCGGGAACGTATTCAGTCTTCACTTGACTCCTTATTCCTCCCACTTCTTCGTCATGTCCTGTGAGCGTAAGTCCAGACAAATCAATGCCCGGAGAGACCACTCTTTCGTAGTGATAAGGATTTACGCAAACGGAGTCACACTTGAGGTCAAACGCGTATTGACCTAAACAATAGTCTTAATAACTTTTCCAATGGTTTATGAATTAGTCTTAAACTTACAGTACTTCACGTGTTTTAGTTCATTCTTGTGAAGGTCGGGCCACCGCCAAATTCTGGCGTAAATTACATGAGGAAAACCTTTACGTCCGGCCACTTGAAGTCTTCCGTCAAGAGTTCGCTGAATAGTCACGCATTTGGACGGATGAGCGCCATTAGTAGTGATGGCTGTTATCAACGAATCCAATTCGTCTCTCTTCTCCTTAAGCTTTTTGACCAACGATTCGATGGCTCTTTTGGCGAATCCCTCGCTTTCGCCGCCCTGTCTGTGACACATCAATGAGTGGACAATCGATAGACACGCATCCGCTGAGGTAGGCGTTGAGGCAACACCGGAACTGCTTGACTGCGAACTGTTCGACACATTTGGTGCCGAATTGGGCGCCATTTGAGGCGTTTGTAATGACATTATCAGTGATTTTGACAAAAATTAAATCAATTAATTTTATTGATTACATTCAACACTAAACCATTGAATAAATTATTTGTCTTAAGAGTGGTTCGTATAACAAAATTATATTAATATTAGTTTAAATCAAAACATTTTTAAAACAATTAATTTTTATTTTTTAATTTGGTTTTTGTTTTGTTTTTGTTATCAAATAAATAGTTTTCATTCATTTATTTCAATGTATACAATGTTTGCCACATTTTTCGTTCAAAAATAAATCCCTTAATTGATAAACAAATTTAGTACTTTTACAAATGCAAACATTGCTTTTATTAACTTTTATTCGCATAAAATAGTAATGAAATTAATAGAAATTTGAGTGCTTTTTATTACACTTTCTTCACTGCAGATATTTCTCTACAGATTTAACGTACTTTTTTGCAAAGATTTCAATAAAATAAAGACTTTTTGTGATAAAAGAGAATATAATTATTTGAGTCAATGTTTGCATTAAATGATGGGATCAGAGGTTAAAGACTTCTCTATTAAATGGTTTTATGTCTACAAAACATTAGAACAATATTTGTTGTAAATATGTTTCACTTCTTGTGAATGAATTTATAGTAAATAAAATCAAAATAATTTTTATTTCATTGGAATTCAAAATGTATTCAATGTTTAAATTAATTATAAATTTTTGATACATTTTAAGTGAAAATGAATTCAATAATAAATAGACTTTAATTTCAGTTTAAAATTCATTCATTTTTTTGTGTCCAAAATCGGAGATATGTATCGAAACAGAGGACAACATATTCCGTCGATTATCGATTCAATGCGAGTAAGACTTCAATAAAACAATTGTCAATAAATTATATGAATTAACCACTGATTCCTCAGATCTCTGGAGGGATGAGACCTTCGATGCAAACCTCTATTTGTGCGACTCTTAAACGGGAATACGTTTTGTACGATCTTTTACCCAACGAGTCATATATGAGTCACATATTTATTGGTTTCACTCAAAACGGTCAGCACTTCTTAAGCTATTCCAAGTCAGATGAGTCCAATCAGATCCGTTTGCATATATTCCGGTTCAACGGTGACCGTCATCTGGAACTGACCGCCAGTCACGTCATATTCACTGGAAATCCATTCGAATCGTCAGAGTTTTCGGATTCAAGACTTTTTGAAGGCGTTTATTGTTATCAGTGGTCTAAAGATGACAATTATCTGCTGACAATCGTTGCGCCACAATATCCGAACTCTAGACTTATTGACGTCACTCTAATCAGAATCGATAGGTTTGGTTCATATGTTGTGAGTCCGGGCTCTACACAATTCAGTTGCAATGGTTTCGGACGTATTCCTGAGTTTTGTGACGAAAAGAGTTTAACCGAAGCGACACTCGAAGACATGTTGTGTCCGAAAGTGATTCTCAATAAACCAAAAATCTGTTGCTTTATTACTGACAGTGAAATCGTTTGCTTAGAAATAAAAGAAGAGCCGAACCAAAGAACAGGTCTTTTAGACACTCGTATTGAATATAAAGTACTTGACGTCGACTCTAAGATATTCGGAGATATGTTCAACAAATACACGAATTGTTTAAATCTTTTCAATTTTGTCTCCGAATACGAACTATTAGTTTATGACATAGAGTTAGATCCCATCAAAATCTATTCGCTTCTGGAAGTGATGTTTGTTAAGAATCGCAAAAAACTTCTTCACTCGTTTGCCATCGAATGGGAGCCGAAGTCAATGGAATGGAATCTAAACCTGTTTTCACAGAACAACGAACAAGAGGTCCACAAATCATATTATTCTAAACTAATCGAAAACATCCGAAACATTCGTCTCAACACTTGTTATTCGATAAACAACTTGTCGTTAGCCGAAGACCACAAATCACTCTCAAGACTGGACTCTCCGGTCGACGCCTTCTCTATAATTCTTCAGTAATTATATACTTTTTTTCATTTGTTTAATAGTTTTTCATTTCATTGAATTATTTAATGTTTGAGTGAATAATAAATAAAAAATAATTTTTGTTATTAAAAAAATACAGAAAAATGTTTTTATTACGAAAATTAAAGTATAAAATAAGAATTCCAATGAATATGTGGTAAATAACACTCCTCTCTGGTGCTAACCCTCTATAATACAATCTTTAGACTCCTTTATCTAATTGTTTGGTCCTTTCAAATAAGTTTTGAAGTTATCCTTAAATATATATTTCTCTCTAAAAGACTGCCAATCAATGAATTGCAGATAATTTAAAGAAATTTCTGATTTTGTGGAAACATTTTGTTCGATCTTTGATCACAATTAAGTTCAATCATTGACTACAAATCGATGCAATTCTTCAGACAAATCTTATTTGAATAATGTTTTGACAAATGAGGCGAAAACGAGTCTAGTTATCCATCTATTGTTTATCACTGATTGGAAGTGTTGTATCACTGATTGGAAGTGTTGTATCACTGAACTCAGGTTTATCTGTAGTGTCCACTGGTTTATATATTGGCTCGATTTTAGGTCTGACTCGTGGTGTACTCTGAGCTCTAGTCTTATTCTTATTGCGACCCCAACTTCCAAAGAATTCGAAGCTACCGCCCAATGTTTTTCTTTCTTTTTTGTTCCCTTTTTGTCTCATTAAAACCCAAAAAACAACGAATAGAAGAATAATAACAACGAGAGCCACACAAATAACAATAAGAATAATTGATCCTGTTCCTAATCTTGATGGATAGCTTGAGTGACTTTGACTTAAATCTTGAAGCGACGCAATTATTGATTCCAATCCCTAAGAAAATCCATCAAATCATATAACAAAAGTTTTATGTGTTATTGGATTGGATTACCTGATAGTAATGACCACTAGTGAAATGACCTTTAGTTTGGCCCAATATTTCATTGACTTCGTCCTCCGGTAAAACCTTTCGAGCCTTAGAACCCATCGAAACGTAAATCTATTGAATTAAATATAATTTTATCGAATTATAGCATTTGAGATATCAATTAAAAATCTAAACCTTATCATTAAATGCAGAAAAAAATATGAGGACATCAGTACCACAGTCTCCGCCGAAATGCCACTTCCGTCGCGTCCTTTCGGCAAATACTTCAACGGATCGCTCCAACGAAACGCTTAAAACAATTTGTGGATATTTGTCTCATTATTTCTAATATTTAAATCAAATGAATAATACTTTTTGCTGACTTTCACAAATTTGCACATGGCTATTTTTATTTCCAGACCCTTCTTGTGGGGCGGACAGGGATCACAAAAACATTTCGTATCGTTTTGCACATCTTCTATCAATTGATCTAACCTTGAGGCTAATGATAGGTAAATTAGGTAAATTGATCGAAAAACGTATTCAAGTTAATAGTTTATTTAATACCCTCATCCTTTCTAAGTATCAACTCTGGGTCGCAGACTGATGAGGGAGGGTTACGATGAGGGCCTGTGCAGAACTTCGCCGTTTTAGGACTGGTGAGATTGGGGTAAATCTCTGCGTCCCAATGAAACACTTCGTCATCACTTCTCATTACTTCAATAAAATTGATTGAAATCAATGTCAAGAATAAAATTAAATTCATTTTCATTTGACTTTTAATTAACAGAATTCCAATGACTGGAAGTATTCCTCAAATTAGTTGATTGAATAGTTTCATTTGTTTTTGTAACTTAATTCATCGGAAGACATATTAGTAATAAAATTGTGTTTATTTGGCAAAAGTAAAGCATTTTATCTAAATTTCAGTCAATTCTTAGGCTTCGAATAGCTATGAGTCGATTGTTTCCATAGAGAATACACTCAAGAATTGGGTTCTTATCACTTATTGCAGCCAATCTATGGACTTATTCAACACAAAGAGTTACTCTTTGGCACTGAACTGACCTCAAAACAGAGACAAAACAATTTTTATGGAAATACTTTCATATAAAAATACTGTGACTTTAATAGTTTTCATCAAATGTCTTATATTTCTGAAATCTAATACTCATTCATATCTCAATCAATTGATTAAAAAGTTTTGAATAATTTTGTCGTCAAATGATAAGAATGAGACAAATAATCGATAACTCAGTAATTATTTTAATTGTATTTTATTATTTGTCGAATAAAAAGTTCAAAGTTGACAGTAATTTATCTTTAATGGGAATTGAAAGATTGGACCTTGCTTATTTCCTAATTAATAAATTATAGGACAAAACTTTTTTTTGGCGCAAAACAAAAGTTTTTCAGTCAAGAGATGGCATTAATAGACAGAGAAATAAGTTTTCAAATGTTTTTGTTTACAAAACTGTTTTGCGAGTTATTATGAAAAAGAGATATCCTTTTAATTTAAGATTTTGCTATTAATTCAAATGAAATACAAATAAATATTTATAGAAGTTTTAGTTAGTTTTTAATCATTTTATTTGATTTACTGAATGCCGAAAAACCATCGCTTGAAAAGCGCTCAAAGCCTTCCTCTGCCTCACGGCTGGGAAGTGGCCACCGATTCCGAGACAGGAAAGTGCTATTATGTTGACCACAACACTAAAAGGACTCAATGGATTGATCCCAGAGATAGGTATGCCTTCATCTCAATCATAAATAAAGTTATTAACTGAAAAATTATTGAAAGAATGACCAAACCGTCCACTTTTGCCGATTGCGTGGCCGAGGAGCTACCATTCGGTTGGGAGTATGCCTTTCATCCGCAAATCGGTATTTATTCCTAACTTTAATCAAAAAATAATTTTAAAATAATCCAAAAAGTGTTGAAAATAAACTTTTAATCATTTAATTTATAAAATATTATAATTTATTATTCGTTGAGAGATATCAACAAAAAAGTTATTTCTCTGAAATTTTCCGAATATTTTATTGAATTATTAAAATTGACGTAAAATTCAAATAAACTCATTTTAATGTTTTTTCTTTTCCTCAAATAAACCCTAATTTTATTTCATTTTTAATAATTATTTGATTTTTATTTAATTTGAATTATATTTGAATTTCTATCAAAATTTGAGATAAAAATTATATATTTATTTGAATTGAATTCATTTAATTGTTTATCAAATAAAGGGATATATTATGTCGACCACATAAGACGGGTCAATCAATTAGATGATCCACGCCTTGAGTGGAGAAGTATCCAAATGAACATGGTTAATAACTACTTACAACAGGCAAACGGTATCCCTTTTCTTAAATTTTATTTATATTCTTCTCTTAATTAATATTTGTTTTCATTTATTTAAATATTATTTTAATATCTGAAGGAGAGATCGGTTCCCAAACAGACATTAGGGACGGTAATAATAAGGCGTCGTCCATAACCATTAATAGAGCACTTCTGGAGCAGTCGTTGGCGGACGCAAAGCAAAGAGTGGCTCAACTGAAGAGAGAATTGGACGCGAATTACAATTTGTTGACAATTATGGACAAGTGCTACAAAAAGGGAGAGAATAGCGAAGCCAATGCTGTTGAGGTCTGACCGCAATATTTGTTAATTTATTTCTACTTATAAATCAATTTTATTTGAATTCCTTAAACCAATTACTTTCAAGTTTTTACGGATCAAATCAAAAGTTGTTTTTTAATCAAATCCTGTTTTTAATCGAAAAAATAAAAACAAAAAGAATTTCAAAATATTTGTCAAAAAATATTTCAAAACTTTATTTCAAAGTTTAGTTAAAACTAAGAATCAATGAAATTATGTGATAAAGTTGTGGTAAGTGTTCCACAAATATTACATAAAATGAAAAGATATTAATAGAAAAATAAATATCAATTAATGACTTAATATTAGCTTTAATTTCAATGAATGTGAAGTCCTATTCTCTAACTCAATGTCTGTATATCTTTCAGATTTCAAAATTAATTTGAATCAAAAATTAGGGAAAATACTCTTCTATTGAGTATTTTTTGCTTAACTCTTGACTTAATCTAACCTTCAAATGAAGGCTCAGATTATTGTTTTGACAGAAATGTATTCAGTATTTCATTAGAGGAGTATAGGTTTCATAAGATGCAAAAACCCGTAATTGCGTTCAGTTCAGTAATTGTGTAATTATTATAGAAATCAAATTTGTTTTGATGTTTTCCTCTATTATATCCTCCAAACATATCAAACAAATTCTTATATAATTTTTCCACTTTTTTATTCTCGTTTTACAATTAATTTTAATATTTAATTAGAAAATCAATTAATTTAAATATTCAATGAGAGCGTCATAAAGATTACAGGTGTCTTCATGGTATCTGTTCCCAACGTAAGCATTTTCTGTGTTTAAATCCAAATAAGGTTTATTTGAGTCATATTCCGGCCAATTGTGGGGATATTCGGGCGGTGAGACAGACCTGAATTAAAAGTATTTGAAGATAATTAAGTCTAAAATCTTGATTACATTAACAAATAAAATGAATATCTTTAATGAAATCCTTATAAAACTTCAGAAAAATTCCTATGAATTAAGTTTTTGTTGATTTTTGTCATAAAATTACTGAAAACTACTAAAAACTAAACAAAACTGTTATACGAATGGAAAGTAAAGAAACGTTAAATGAGATAAAGATTTTGAGGAAAATTATAGTTAAAATGTGTGAGAAAAACATCAAACAAAAACACTATTGAATTCATACCCAGTTCTGGCGAAATGAGTCCACGTCTTAATAATTCTTTTACTTAAATTAATGTCTTCTCCGTCATACATATTTGGATATCTTAGAGGATATCCCATCACAAAATAGATTTCGTCGTGATGTGTAACTCCCATCCATTTGCCCCAAACAGAGCTCTGAGATCTATGAGTGAATATATACATGTGAGCCGTTTTGTTGAGGGCGTAAAACCTATCGGCCATTCGAATGGACGGACAGATAAACATAATATCAGCGAATATATATCCTATTTTTCGGGCCCAGTTTTCAGGTGTGTCCGTTGCATTTCCATTCAGTAAAACAGAAGCCATACTTTTTGCCTGAGTCTCGGGAAAACCCCCGTCGACAGCCATTCGAGTTATGGCACTTCTGGCCTCTTCTAAAGTGTTTATTGTGGGCACAGAGTTTCGGGTGTATTGATTGGGATACGCCAAATGAAGAATTAAAGACCCCTCGTCTTTGTTAAAGCCAATGAGTAGATCCTTTTGCTCTATAGTTGTGTTCTCATTGTTTTCTGTGGGAAAGCTTTCCATATAATCGGAAGGAATAGTGGGTAGGAATGGCACTGGGTTTCCCTTAACCATCTCTTGTTGAGCTTCACTTATCTTCTTGAATCTTCTATTATCGATGCATTTGACTACCATTTCAAGTGAATCCCAAAGATCTGTTCCTTCGGGTAAACATCCAACGATTTGCGCAAATTTTTCTGCCACTTTAGGCCCTCTGCTATAAACCTGATTCAATAGCATTGGACTTCCGCTTTGAAGAATAGCTCTTTTGAATAAGTGTTTAGTTTCGGAAGACATCATATGAAGCCCTATAGATATACCGCCCGCCGATTCTCCAAAAACTGTCACTAAATTAGGATCGCCCCCAAAGTTAGCGATATTTTGATTGATCCATTTGAGAGCCATTGCCTGATCCCATAAACCCATATTACCGGGTATTTCATCTGTTTCTAAGTCTAAAAACCCAAACAATCCTAATCTGTATTGAATGGAAACAACGACAACATTTCCATAAGAGGCTAAAACGCTGCCATCATATTCGTCAACACCAACTGATCCAATGGTAAACATCCCGCCGTGAATCCATACCATAACTGGCAGTGATGTTTCATTAGTGACTGGACTCCATATATTCATATAAAGACAGTCTTCGCTCATTTCCCACTCAAGTATTTTTACGGGAAAAAGCTTTTGAGTATATTCTGGTTGAATGCATGCGGGAGGAAGTTTTGTGGCGTTCCGTACATTATTCCAGGGCTTAGATGCAACAGTTTTGCGAAATCTTAATTTACCAGTTGGTGCCTCTCCATAAGGAATGCCGAGAAATGTGTTCACTTTGACTCCGAGCACATCAAAAGTCTTTCCTCTAAGTTTCCCGAATTTAGTCGAAACTATTATTGAATTTTCTTCATCGGACACAACCTTTGAATCTTTTGATTCAGTGATTGAATTGACGGCACTTTTATCTTTTGTAATAAGTTTTTGTTGATTTGGTTTTGAAGAAGTATTTTGACTAAGATTTTTGTCTTCAGACACTTTTCCTTTTAGTAATTGATCTAAATATGAAGGTTTGAAGACAACAATTATGGCTGATATGAGTCCAATCAATACTAAAGCACTTATCGCATATCGAATATATAAATACTTGCGATTCTGGTTCTTAAGATTGAAAGTTGTCATTTTGTTGATTTGTTGAGGAGTTTGGTCAGTTTTTAATGATTATTTTTGATGAAGAATTTAGTTTTATGAGCACTTGTTTTCAACAAAACTTATCCATAGCTCTCTTTGAATACAATTGAAGACTATTAGCATTTGAGTGAAGTCGAGACAAATATTCACAGAAAGAGAGAGCAAAACACTTCTGAGTTAAGAACTTTTAGGCACCGATTCGTTGTTGTGTCTCAAGGCTGACAACTATTCCTCTCCTATCGACAAATCAATTCTCTGGTAAAACAAGTGTATAAATGGAAAAACATGGACAGAACCCAACCAAAGGCTATGTATACCAATTATAATAGCAATAATACGTTCCTAAAAATAACTCTTTTTTGAAAACAGTTCGGGATTTTCTCAAATGGTATTTAAATGTGGAAAATGTCATTTGAAGTGAGGACTAACTTCTTCTTTACCTTAAACTTGTATGACTTAACACAGCTTCTGATCTCTGTTTTTCTCTCATAATATGAAAGTGAAAAGTGTGTCAAAAATTGAGGAAAACTTTCACTTTTCAGTAAACGGGTTTACTTTTCTAGAAGTATTCAAATATTATTGTGGACTGACATCAATTATCTTCTAACAAATACAAGTGTGTGTACATTCTGTATTGGCAGCACATTAATAACAAAACATTTTAAGCTTTGTGCTGTGCCTGTGCTGTGCCTGTGCTCTGTATTTTTATAGCTATTGAAAAAATTATTTCTTTATTCAATGAACTGAAATATTATTTTATTTGTAATATTTGACTGAAATATAAGAGCAATAAAACTTATTCATTCAATTTCCTCATATATTCATTCATTCATCCATCCATTCATTATATTTATTTTAGGCTTTAATTTGCGAACAATTTTATTCTTTCGTCAAAACCAACACAAAGCTATTACTTCTTATATTTAATTTCCCATAATTTTTATTTAATTTATTTTTCAAATAATTTTCACTTATTTTTCAATTCATTCAAAAAATGATAGGAATTCCATATAAATAAAAGTTCAACTCTTTTTGAAATCCTTTGAAATCATTTGAAAATAATTGAAAGCAATTACTCGAGCTTTTCATTGGAATCAATTGGAAACACAAGGTTCTCGACTTAGAGGCAATTGACTCCCAGTTATTTGAAGGTTACTCCAAATTATTAAAAATATTAAAAAGTCTTTTAGCATATCTTGCAAAGTCTCTGCTAATGAACTAATGGAATATAAATCATCTCATCATTAGTTTTTTGAACCACTTTATAGTACATCAATATTTTGAATGTTCTTCACTTCGTTTTCAATATTAATAAAAGTAATGTTTGAGTGAAAAATCATTTTATAATTATTTTAAATTATTCTAAGATTTCGATAATTTTATGTAAACTAATCGATAATTTGTTACATCTCTTAACTAATAGTAATTTTGTTAATCATAAATGTATTTCATTATTATTCTGTTCGTTGTTTGCTTTGATTTCTTTGTTTTTCAAATCGACATATCGTTCTTCTAATCCTCTTTTGATTTCATTAAAATGCGGTCTATTTTCCGGTTCATATTCCCAACATTTGGCCATTAATTGATAGACATTTTGTGGTGTCTTAGGAGGACAGGGAAGTCTATAGCCATTATCAATTAGTTCACGAGCTTTTGCATTGGACATTCCGCTATATGGTGTGCTCCCCAGAGTGAATATTTCCCACATCAATATTCCAAAACTCCAAACATCACATAATGTTGTGTAACGACCTATAAATTGATTTATATTTAAAGTTTAAAGAAAATTCTCAAAACTTAATAAATTATACCGTAGTTTAGTGCTTCCGGTGCCGTCCACTTAATTGGGATCTGTTTCATACCATCCGATACCGTATATTCCAATTCCATATTTGCCTCTCTGGACATTCCAAAGTCAGAGATTTTCACCACATTATCCAAACCAATGAGACAATTACGAGCCGCCAAATCTCTGTAGGGATTAACCGAATAAAACCATTTTTAGGATATTTTTCACAAATTTTAACAAATGATTTGAAACATCAAAAAGCATTGAAATTATTTGATTAAATCAATACTTTTATATGAATTCAAATATTCTGGTGTTTATCGTTAATGAAATGTAATTATATGCAGACATTTGGTACAACTTTCTATTTAATCATTGCTTAAGGCATGACCTGACCATTCATTTTACACTATCAGTGATTAATTTTTTGATTAACGAAATGATATGTCTTTTGATTTAATAATGTTGACATCGATTCTCACTCTTAATCACGTTTTGTTTATGTTTATGAACTTATGTCTGTTTATCGATTACATGATTTTCAATGAACCGCTTAATTACTCAATTGAATAACACATCAAATCTGAATGAACTTAACATAAAAGAAGCGGAGGAAAGGGTTAACCGTTAGTCAAAAAAATATTGAATACCTGTGAATACAATTTTTATTTTCCAAATACTCCATACCAGAGGCCGAGTCGATACACATTCGCATTAATTGCAATGAATTGAGTTTAACTCTATTACTATTAGACCTCAAATAGTTGAGAAGAGCTCCGCCTTCGACCAGTTCCATGACAATCATAACGGGTTGTTTGTGGACACAAATACCAATTAATTGGACAATATTTGGATGATTGTATTGCTTTAATATTCTTCCCTCTGATAAGAACTTTCTCTTTTGTTCATCGGGTAAATTTATTTTACATGTCTTAACTGCGACAAACATTTCTTTGAGAGTACCGGTCCCAGTCTTTTTCAAAATTCCTCTGTAGACATCACCAAAATTACCACGACCAATTTTCTCTTTAAGTTCTATGTCGTCGTGATTCAGTTCCCACCGCTCTCTAGGAATTGGATTCAAAAGAAGTGCTCCACTCTTCTGAGTTATCATAATTCTGTTGTATTGATAATAGTCTATTAGATCTGAAATTGTTGTGAATGTCGGCCCTTCGAACTTGAATTGACCCTAAAATCATAATTTCATTAATCGTTTTCTACTTTTAATGTGATTTAAATTTGTTTTTAATTTTATTGAAATTGTGTCTAAAGTTAACAAATATTTTCCGGTTGTTTCACATAATTTCAATTAAACCTACTTTTGATCTTTTCATTGATATCTTGGAAATAAATTTTCTCTAATTCTTTGAATTTTAATTAATTTGAAAATTAAGTGAAAAATAATTCAAATATTAATTAAAACAAAAATAAATGAATTGAAAACCAGTTTTTGATATAATTCACACACTTTTGGCATAATTTCCAAATGAATTCATCCGAAAAATAAGTCAATTATATTGTAATTGTGTTCACAAACAAAAACAAAACTATGAATACCTGAGAATCGGTGCTTATGATGAAGTGTCGATAACCATTCCATAGCACAGATACCACATAACATTGCTGTCCATTTTGTTGTGTGTGTCGGACTAAGAAGTCACCCTTTTTTGTCAATAATTTATTGCTTTCGATTCGCGGAAGACTTCCGTGAAACCAATCTTCATCACTAAGATCGAGACCATCTTCCCTTTCCTGTCTCTTTTCACTGCATTGACTAACACTGGAGGGAAAGCTGGTCAGAGTTGTCATAGAATTTGATGTTTTTTGTCGCTTCAATTTTCTCATCAAAGTTCTGCCCCACGTAAGGGTTCCGCTCATTCTTGAGTATGATTTTGGTGTTTGGGGCGCTGTTTGGGCTGTACTCCCATTGGAACTACCGCTTGGCTTTTGGGAAAAGCTATCGAAATCTTTTTCATCGTTTAGATTCAATTCTAATCCATTCGGCACTTGAATGCCAGCGATTTTAGAGAGACAAACGTCTACCCTTTCCCACAATTGGTGTGTCCTCTCGTGCTCACTTTCAGCGAATACGAGATCCTTTATTATGATATCAATGGCCCTCTTTCTTGTTTTAATACCCATCTGTGCGTTCAAATTATCTGTGGTCAGAGCCAACAGAGCTTTTATTTCTTCCTCGTATTGTTTCTGAAGAAGTCTTTTCTCTCTGATATCTTTTTGGGATCGACTCAATTTTGACTGCAGGTCCGACTCTCTGCCAATTCATATGATTATAAATTGAATCTAATGACTGACCAATTCTTACCTCTGTTTTAAAGAGTCGATCGTAAACGTATCGATAATCAATTGATTGGGTTTAAGGGCTCCGATATAGTCCTCCAATAGTTTTTCATTAAAATTAATACTGAGTGCCGGTAATAATGATTTCGTCAACTTTCCCCTGAGGTCTCCATAAATATTTGTCTGAATCATAGATTGGACCTTATTTTTCAATTTATTCTGAAGTCTTCTATACTTTTCTTGTGTTAAATCAGTTTTCTCGACGTATTTCATCAGAACATTATTCCATTTTTCACCTGATCATTGGATCATTCAAAATCAATGGAATGGAAAATCTATTTAAAGAAGTATTGAGATAATTACCGGAATCCATTAAAATGATTTCGTGATATGATATTAGATTTGGAATTAAAAGTATTCGGAAATCATTTTCGTAATGTTTCGCTTCGTTTGTTATAAGACAGTAATCGTTGTGCAAAATATGCAGTTTTTGACACAATTTGTTATACTTTTTCTTTGTTTCCATAAATTTCTTTTCGATTTTATTCTCTGAGTTCGAGTTATCACTCTTTTTAGGTAATCTCAGCCAAAGGTCTTCGTATTTGTTTTTAACGCTTTTATAAGTTGACAAACATTTCTGATAATCTGTTTGAATCTTTTGCGAGGACTTCAACAGCTTTTGATTAATGAAAAATCAATTAAATTATTATATAATTTAATTGTAATTAGAAATTGTGTGAACTCATAAAAAAATGAAGATAAATCACTGCTAAACAAACAGTTAGTTATTGCGTAACGTTTGAGCGAAAAAAAAGTTTTAATAGTCTAGTTTAGGCACAAATCCAGGAAATGGCTGTTAATTAGGATTCAGAAGAAATATAATCTTTTATATCATCAACTCTGACATTAATTCAAATCTAATCATAAATAAGTGTTATATTAATATTTGTTTAAATTGTTTGACAAAATTGTTAAACGATTTTATTCTATCATTTTTTGCGATTATTTTAAATAAAATATTTGTATCAAAAGTTAAAAGAATTTGTACGAACGGTATCTAATTTATTGCTGTATCTGTTGTGCTCTTCAATCAAAGACTTCCTCAAAGCCTTCTTTTCGGCCACCATTTCGTCCATTTGTTCTAACACTTCGTGTGTGAGTTCTTCAGCGCTTGCAGTCATTAATTTGCTTAAGGCCTCCATTTCATTGGCGATTGTTATCCAAACACTTCCGATATTAGTCTTTCCGATATCATCGCTTAAGTGACACTTTTGGGCGCAAACACTTACTACCAGAAGGCTTTGTGCGTATTCGCGATCACATCTGATCCTCATATTTATACAGTTTCTTATGCTGTCTAAGAATTTCAGTTCTTCTTCCTGAAGTGAGAGTACTTTTTCCATGACTGCAAAACCCATTTTACACAAATTAAAGACAAAAAGACAATAAATATCACAAAATAACACAAAAATAAAAATATATTTAAAATTTATTTAAACGATTTGAATGACAAACTCATTGACACGAAATGCAATTGTTTTACAACTATTTTGGACTCAAATCAAAAGGAATATCGATAGAGAAGAGCACATACTCTGGGATCACCTTTGAATTGTGCAAATATTACCCAATGTTTTAAAAGTAAAACAGTACTGCATTCGCACTCATTCATAGTCTGTGCAAATCTAAGTTTAGCATAACTATAGCTTAATGACGAAGATCTGGAACTATCTTTAGAATTCAACTTTCAGACAAAGTGTGACATAATTTTAATATATTTTTACAATAATTGCTAAACTCTGAAAAGATCATCAAAATTTGCAATTTCTAGTTTCAAAAACTCATCTAAAATTGATTCGAAAGCATTTCTATTTTCAAAGCAAAGGATCTATTCTATAGATATTAATTATTAATCTTTTTATTTAAAACATATCTATATTTTTGCCAAATTCTTATTTTGAAACTTTTCTGAGAAATTCTAATAAAATGTATCACTTATTGGCATAAAATACAATTAAATTCAAATAAAAATCGATCAAACATTTAAAGCTGAAGTAAATGATAAAAATTATTGTGATCTCGAAATTTACGGAAACTAACATTTAGTGGTACTTTTCCACAGAAGATATAAATTAATAAATTAAATGAGTTATCTCTATTTTTGTCAAATAATTAATTAATTAATTTATACATTAAAACAGTCGATAAGTAATCATTTGGTGTATGGAATGGTCATACCTAAGATTACTGTAATATCTTGTGATTTTGTAATTTACTTAAACAAAAGATAAGATATTATATTAAAGATTAAATTTGATGCAAACAAATCTTTATTCAGAAATATTGTAAGACTGAAGGACTCGTTTATGATTATTCACAGACGAGAAGTTACTTCAGTATTGAAAATCAAAGTTAAGGACAAGTTTTCTTTAAGTAATTTTATCATTTCAAAGCAATTATATTAAATTAATAACTCGAGCAAAATGACTAAATTTACAGATGAAATTGAAGAAGATGATTCTAATTTAGTTATCAAAATATGTAAACAGAATTTGGGAGTCGAGTGGCAAACAAATAATATCACAATCAAACGATTCTCGTAAGTTTCTCAACACAATTACCAATAATTATAATAATTATAATTAATTTGTATTCGAATAGAGACGGATATTTCAATAAAATATTTTATTTGAAAGTAAATGACAATAATTGTAAACCAGTTGTAGTGAAGTTAGCCCTTAAAGAAGAGTTTTTTCTCTACGATCCTTTATATTCACTGATCAATACACTGACCATTTCTGAGGCAAAATTAGGCCCCAAAGTGTTGTCTGTATTTCCTGGAGGACTTATCACTGAATATATTGAAGTAAAACTTTTTTAATAATAAAATAAAAGCAAAAGAAATAAATTATATTTTCATTGATTAGAGCCGTTCCTTTAGTCGATACGATTACGAAAACCCAAAAATTATTCGACTTTTGGCTGAAAAAGTTGCCAGATTTCATTCATTAGAATCTCCAATACCTAGGGATGGAACTAAAAGGTGGCTCCATTATGTGATCGATGATTTCTTAGATATGGAAGAATCTCCAAATGGAAATGGAGGCACATTTGACTGCATTAAAGGCATTTACGACACAATTAAGTGCAGTAAATATGAAACACTAAAGCGTTTGGATTATTCTTCGCAATTGGTTTGGATTAAAAAATCTATTCTGAGTTCTGATAAAATCCTAGTTCTATCGCATTGCGATTTGAATCGGGGAAATATTCTCATTCATCAAAACAATCAGAAATTGGATCTATTTTTAATTGATTTTGACTTTTGTTCCTACAATTATCGGGGCATTGATTTCGGGCGCTTCTTCTCGAGTTGGAAACAAAAAGACCCCAATTTTGGTTACGAAGACTATCCTACAGACGAACAAATGACTCCATTTATTGACGCATATATTGAAGAGCAAAACCGTTTGACACAAAATCAGTTTTCAAAGAGTGAACTCAATTCAAGACAACACATCATAAGAGAGGCCAAACTCTTCACTTTAGTTGGAATATTGATTGACGTTTTATTCTGCGTTTGGAAAGTAGGGGTCGATCCTAACTGTGAACAGGAATTCCTCGTAAATATTCGATAATACAAATAATATTCAATTATTAATATCTTTTTCTTAGGAAAAGGGGGACAAAAGATATGCTTTCTATTTGTCTTTGAAGGAAAGGTTCCAAAAAGAAGAGTCTCTCCAATGAGAAGATCAGAAACGTTTCAATAGATTTAAATATAAAACAAAAATATATTCAAAAACTTTATTATATTGTAATCGAAGTCATATTAGAAAATAATTGCAAACAATGATTATATTGAATACAAAATTAGCAAAAGTAAAGCCTTTCCTTTTGATTGTCCGAAACTTTTATCAAATTTTCAAAGTTTCTGATTTGAGATTCATATCGATCTCCGCCGCCATCACTGCTAACCGATCCCATATCACTCGAAGCGTGAACTTTAGCCCTATAGGCCGCCAAATCTGCGTAATATACGGGAGCGGGTATTGACACCGATTTTGTACATCTTTGATAGATATGACATAAATAGTACGTCATTTTGCACATATCGTCAGATGAAAAGCCGTTCTCATCGGCCAATACATAGTAATGCGCCGAACGACTGGT
>JAQIXD010000327.1:0-30275 GCA_034699985.1 Minunthozetes semirufus
CAAAAGATTTTTCGATATGTTTTCCCCGAAAATTAATTTCTCTAATTATAAGTCAAAGAATTTGTTTAATTAATGAGATATCAAATCGACTTTGAATTCCAAAAACAGTGAAAAACAGCACTTTTTTGCTTAAAGTGTAAGACTTTTCTTTTTCTTTGAAATTATTTGAGAAATTCTGAGAAGAAATTATTTTATAGAAAAAACTGTTTGAAAAAACTTACCCTCAATTATAGTCTTGGAGTTTAATAGAGTTCTGCGAATATAATGAGATTTTTTCGTTGGTTTAACACAGAATGAAATGAAGTTTGTTTTCAATTATCTCTTCTTTGGAGCAAATTATTGAAGTAAAAGTTGAAGAATAAGTTTTTTGTCAAAACAAATGGCAAAGAATTTTAAGTGATTCACACAATTTGAATATCGAAGAACTTTCACTTAACTCTTTCCGCTTTGAGGCTCTTCTTTAGGTTATACCGTCTTTACTAACTGTATACCAGTGCCAGAGAATAGTATCTCTGCTCTGGTGGTTGGGAACTGTCTCCTCTCAACTTAAGAACTCTTGTCTGTCACGTAGTTGTGATCCGAATAGTGAAGAGAAAACTCAAGAGTTGTGGCATTCGTCTGTTCAGATCCAATGCATAACTGTGCAGCGCATGGCCTTATGCCATACCCTTAGTTAGTATGCGTTTGAACCGAAATTATAACTTATAATCAGAGACCAGTCGTTGAGAACAGAATTATGTGAAAGGCGTGGAGAATGAGAACAATAGCATACCTTTCACTCAATGTCTGTTCACACCAGAAGTCAGACCAATTATTAACAATTCAATAGAGAAATATATATTCCGTTCCTTCTGTTCTCCTTTTTATCTCTTGGTTTTAGTGTTAAAACAGGAATTGGAAGAGAAGTTATTTTCTCCCATGTTAACATTTCATTGATAACTTACTAGATTAGAGAACCCTTATATAGTAAGATGCCATCTACCAATAGATATACAGTTTATCATTCATTTATTTTGAATACTATTGTAATAAAAGGTATTTCACTGATTACTTCATCAAATAAAGACAATAAAATACTCCAAAACAATCCAAATGTGATCATTGGATGAATGAATGGACAGTTTATTGATAAGAATTAAAGTGAAAAATTAAAATTAAGAATAAAAAGTAAATTGAATTTTGGAAATATTTTAAGAAAAACAGGATTAAGTCAAATGATGAAAATGAATGTAAAGAATATAAAGATGATTCTCGTTTAAGACGTTTTATGTTTTTATTCTTTTTATTTAAAGATCTTATTAATGTCAAAGAGATAACTCTTTGACTTTCAATGAGAACGCAAGTATCAAAACCAACCACTAATTTAGAAAGATGTGTTAAAGTCTAAAATTAAAATATAAGATCTTACCTCGTAACTTTTGAATTGATTGATCAAAAATAGATTCAAACAATAAAATCCAATTTTATTATCAGCTGTTTTTTCGATGAATGAAAATAACTGTAAAAATAAGAATAAGTTTTTGTTTAAAACTTATAAAACATTTCTTACTTTTATTTTATGATTAAAATTGATTTCAACTCTTTTACAGACATTCAAACTATTTAAGAGTCTATGAGTTTGTTTAGCTTCGGTCGCAACGGAACTGCAGAATATGACAATCGTTATAATGAAAGAGGAAAGTACTGCTGTGCCAATAATAAAAATAGATTTGATCCAAATACTTTTGATTTGACCAGATGAAACTGTTACACTCAATATACCCATTGAAAGGGCTAAACCAATCCAATTGATAAACACAAACAGAGACCAAATCTCATTGAAATGAATGACTTTCCGATGGAGAGCATCAATATTTCGCAAAATAATTTTGATTTCATTATTTAGCATGATTAAATTTGTTTTTCCCAAAATATAATTCAATTTTTGATTAAATGATTTCAAAAGAGTTTTTGAATAATAACAATAAACCAAGAAATAAATGAAAGTCCAAATATACATCTCTCCAACAACACTACCTAATGCACCTAGTAGAAAACTCCAAAAGATGCCAAATGTGAATAATTGAGCAAGGGAACATTCAAATGATAACATAATAAATGAAAGACTGAAACCAAGAAATAATAGCGAATAAATGATCACATATTCGAAGGCTTTTATAAAAGTTTCAATTTTCTTCCCTGAGTTTGAGTTTAATTTTAAATTTTTATCAAAATATTTGATATTATTCTTCAAATGCGAATAATTTATAAATTGAAAGATGAAAACCATAGAAACAAAAATGAGTATGGTCAAATTGAAGTGAACCTTGAATTTAAATTTAAATAAATAGTCTCCGATTAATATTGAGTAGAAGTCTTCAGTTATGAAAAAGAAATGATGTCTCGGATTATGAGTATTGCCATCAAAATGTTGACAATCCATGGGTTGAACAGTTTTCTCCTTTTTCTGAACTGTTTATCATAATATTGAAAACCATTTCTATAATTCTTCTCTCCGATCAAATAAATTAATATTTCAAAAGTATCAACATTACTGACACTATTCGTCTCCATATCGAACCAATTTTTATATCTTCAATAATCTTTGATATTCTTATGTCTGACAGTTTAACATCAAATTTATTGTACACTAAGAAAATGAACTCAAAATAATTAATGATATTTAGGTATAAATATCATCCAATAAAGTACTTAAAAAAATAAGATTAATTTGAAAAATGAAAGTCAATAAATATTTTAAAGATAACTAATAATGGTCCGTTCAAACTAGTATACATTTACAATACTTACAAAATGTGAAACAATTCTAAAGAAATAATATCTTTTTATATGAAAGTTCTTCAACTTTCAAAGTGAGCGCAAGTATTAAAACGAGTCACTAAAATCATATTTTAAACAATTTTAATAATAGTGTATATATTATAGATGTAATTAATTAGAATTAAAACGTGATAAAAAAAACCTCATAAGATTTAAATTGGTCAATTAAGAAAGTTTCCATCAGCAGAAAATTATTCTGTTTTGATCTGTTCTGAATGAACTTAACTAATGATTAAATCAAATATAAGAAAATGTGGTTTAATTTTGAAGACATCATTTACTTTTTCTGACCAATTCTGATATTTCAAGTTTATCAAGATTATTACTTACTTTGTCCATATTGAAATTAATATTACTTTCTCTCGACATTTATTACAATTATTAAAACAAAACATTCCACCAAGGTTTAAAATATAATCTTGCTTAATAAATTGATTAATTACTTTAATATTGAAGTTTTTCAAAATATTTAGTGACATAATAATAAAGATTTTAAATTAATGATTAATTGAACCTACCCTGATACGAGCACACAGTCTATCATTAGTAATTTGAATATTTGGGAAAATGTGATTTCATTATTCATCTTATTAGTTTTACTTTGAATAAAAAAAACTTTCCAATATTATAAAAATAAGATTAATAATTCTATTTAATAAATTGAGCTAAAGATCACACAAACTTCAAATATTTAAATATAATTGCACTTTAAAAACTTATAAAAAATGTCGAAAATTTATTTGAATCTAGATCACAATTTTAAGATCAATTAGGAGTTTTTTTTAAATAAGAATAAACCGAAATAAAATTTCTCGATAATTTACTGATCAAATATTGATGTTATACTTTACATTATAGAGTGTATAATATTATATCGATTTTAAACAAAATCTAATCATCGAATGAAATAGTTTTGTTCGAAATGGCTCTATTAAATTTTTTTCGAGGATATACTAATATTAATAATATGATCAATGGGACTAACTTACAAATATTATAATGCCTTCAACTTTGAAAGAAATAATAAAAATTGAGAAAAATAGATACAAAATAAGACTAACTTATCGTTTGAATAAAATTATGTTTGATTTGAAACAAAGAAATTCCTTAAATTGAGTTTGGATTAAGTTTTTTCATGAATAAGCTTTAGTTTTTTTGTGAGATTAGAGATGACCAGAGATGATCAATAGGGATGAAATTCCGATATTTTGAATCATTGCTACACTTTTTATATTTTGTTGTTATTTGAATGAACAACAACCACAACAAGGTATCAATTTTATAAATCTGCGAATTTATTTCATATGATTCTTATGTATGGTTTGCTTTTGAGCCTTTTGTCATACTTTGAATAAACAGAATCATTATTTTTAATAAACATTTCTCGATATAACAAAGAAGACTATTCCTACAGAATTTGATGGATAGCTTCTATCAAAGAGAGCATTGAGTTCACCTGAAGATTGATTTTTGAAATAAAAATAATAGTTTTCGTAAAACTAATCTCTAGTGATATGAGACTAGAAATACATTCTCCAGACTATAACCACCAAATACTAGAGAAGAGCACAGAATAGATTAGGAAAAACAGGAGAATCTCATCAATAATTCACTGATTGGACGCACAAATAGTTGAATAAATATTAAAATAGTATCGATTTCTATGAAATACAAATCAAGAGAAGAGTTTTGATTGAAAATCAATAGTTTTCTCATTATTTTAGACCAGAAATCGATTTCAATTGGAATTGAATTTAAGAGAAAATAATAACATTTCATTCAATTGTAATAAATATATAAAATGTTTTCACTTTTATTCAAATTATAAACAAAATTATAATTTATTTGTTTTTTGATTCAATTTATGGAAAAAATATTTAAATTATAGACAAAAGTGTTATTTATTTAAATGAAATAACTATAAAATGGATTCAAATTTATCTTAAAATGGATTTCATTCGCTATCGGATGAAGAATATGCGCATAAATTCAGTAAATTATTCGGATTTTTGTTATTAATTACACTTTTATTGTTATTATCACTACTTTTAGCGGTATTTGTGTCTGAATTATCTTCAATCTTAGTCTTCTTCTTAACGACAACTAATTTATCGATTTTTCTCTTCAATTGATTTTTGGAAGAATTGTCTCCATTTTTATCTGTATTTTGATTATCTTTAGAATCAGTGAAGTCTTTGTCGGTGGCCTTAAAAGTGATGCCAAACTTAGGTAACACATCCTCTTCATCTGAAGAGTCACTATTGTTTAGATTACTGGATCCGTTCAACTGAGCCAACAGTTCCTGTTCCTCAGCCTCGAACTCTCTGTCGGCGGCCTCTTGTATCTCAAGGGCTGTCATATGTATGACATTTTCATTCAAATTGACCGGAGCTTCGAATACCAGATCTTTATTTCTTTGATTGAGTTCTTTAAGGTCTTCGAGTGCCTCCAGATTTTCCATTTCCCGTCGGGACTGCTTCGTCCTGTTCTCCAACAGTTTCATTGGATTAAGTTTCTCATCCTCTTCCCTATCCTTCTCCTCCTGGACTGCCTGTTGTTCTGCCAATTTGAGTGCTTTGAAGTTAGGAGTGGCCCCGTGTTCCACCTCATAGTCCATGTTCTTGGGATCAGTTTTGAAAGTGATTTCAGCCATACAACGCGGACACTTGAAATAAAATCGGAATATCTTTAGCCCCAAATAGTCCTGGTTTTCGACCGTTTCCTTTCTGGCGTTAAACTTCTTTCCCTTTGCGATGTAATCCCCGCATGTGTTGCACCTCATATTGCAGGGCGCCATCAGTCGAACCGTATACTGACGGTTCTTCGGCAGACGAAGACGTGGTATCTTCGATGGATCGAAGTCTGGCGGATAGTATTTCTATAAGAATAATGCATTACATTCTGTTTTAATTAAGCGGTTATTAATGGTTATATTCATTTCTTAGAAATCTTCGGATCTAATGGTAATCATAGTAAACTGAATTTAATTAACAGATCCAGAAGAATATCTTAGAAAATAGGATTTGATTGACGATAAATTAAGTGGATAAACATCGGAAGTGTACTTACGTTTAAGACTTTTCTCTCAGACATATTTCGACGATTTGATTATCTGTTGATTCGGTTTAATATGAAATAAATGAAAACACAATTAAAACGATTTGTTTATAAATTTTTATATATCATTACAATTGTGTTGTTTTCCGATAGAAAGCGCTATGACTTTGAAATTACACTTTTATTACAACAAAATATTTTCACAAATGATATGACTATTAAAGCAAAGGCTTGAGGTTTAAACATATTTAAAGTCTTATGCTTTCAGTCAAAACATTCCTCAGTTTAGCGCAAAAGAGGGCACAAAACCAACTCAACGGATGTTTATTTTGTAACAAATGTTGCGAACAGTTGTGAAGCTTTTGTGAACATTTTTTGTGGATAATCCAAGAATATAATCGACAATCGTATGAAACAATCGATTAATCGATGGCTTTATTTGACATAACATTTGACTCGCAATCGATTGCAATAGTTTTCAGTGGTTTTGAAAAATAAAAGCAAAATAACAATAAAATAATATTAACTTATTTTTAAAATATTTATTTATTGTCATTAAAATCAAATTAATTGTTCATAAATTGATTAATAGACAACTACTGTATATCAACAGTGAATTTATAATAAAATAATGATGTGTTTTGAGGCCACCAGTGTGTGGACAGTGACCGACAGTTTACGGGCCGTAAACACAAACTGACAGTCCTTTCAGTCCTATTCATAGCCATTGATATCAATAACCGCTCTATTAGTCTATCAGTCAAACTGACGATCAGTTTATTTAATAGTTTTTTCACTCATTTTCTTTGAGTTTTAATTATTTAATTATTTAATAATTATTTGAGTTTTAAATACTATTTCTAATCGTAATTAAACTGAATTTATCTCCAAATTGTCTCCGATTGAAATGTCATCCGATAAGAAAGTTTTAAACGTAAGTCAAAGAAATTGATTTCTTGTTTTCATTTGATTTGATTTCAAATTTAATATTTATTTGTCTTCACTTCAAATGGTATTTAATTTCATCAATGAATCAGAAATTTGATAATTATTTTGTTATTTGATTTGATTTCATTCAATTCATTCACTTTTAATACTCAAATGTTTTGTTTGTTTATTTGTATTGAAAGTGAAAACCAATTCATTGTCTAAATTGTCTTAAATGGTGTCAAATATCAGATAATTGTCTCAATTATTTGCTTTTATTTAATTCTCTTTTTTTGCTTTGATTTTAGTCTTCAGGAAAAAGTATTAGTTATAACGGGAAAGGGTTGGCCTCAAACGGCAAGCCTCTGACTAACAATCGGGTGTCGACCAAATCCAGCAAAGGAGTGGCCAACAGTCCGGCATCAATCCAAGCACAGGCCGCTGCGGCGGCGATGATCCAGCCGTATATCAACGCTCGGCTACAGAATATGCAGGCGTCGGCCGCCTGTATGAACGTTAACCCATACCTCCGCTATAACCCGGCCTTCGCTGCGGCCGCCGCCGCAGCAATCAATCCTTACGCGACCGCAGCCGCTGCGGCCGCTGGATATCCGCAGCCAAACATGAATTCGGTGAGTCTTAGGACCTGAAGTCCATTACTTTCGGGGATTTTATGCGAATAATGCGATCAGTTTTTATGTTTGGATTAATCCGCTATTTGTGTCACTATTTTACCAATTATTTAGACTTTTGGTGAAATTCTTCACAAATTATCTCTGATTTTGATTTCCTCTCATTTTATTGAATTTGATGTCTTTTTTCTGGTTTTTATTCTTTGATTTCTTTTTCGACGAAAAATTGATTTTTTATTTTAATTTAATGTTTAGTTTGAACTCAAGTTTATCGCATTTTCTCAGAACCCAAAGATAGGGTCACTTTTTGGATCAATTTCCAGATAAGAGTTCTTTGAGTTCAAGAAATAGTTTTTCAAATTTTTAATTAATTTTCGATAATTTTGTCTCAAATTCTATGTTTGTGTCCATTAAAGTGATACAACTGTTCGCGCTTTCACTCTATTCTGTGCTACAAATCATTTGAGATAAGGTTTTGTAGCCATCAGTAGACTCTCCTCTTATGTAATACTAGTTTCTTCACAATTATCTCAGATGTGATACACAACTGTTTGTCTTCAAATATTCTGAGCCTTCAGTTGTCTTAATCGGCAGGAAAGTTGTCTTTTGTTCACAAATGTCAGCGCAATGTTGTTATGACAGCCAATACTCTCAGCAATGGTTTCATATCTGATTTGATATATTTTTGCCACATTTGGAGAGGTTTTCCCTTTTTGTGTCTTTCCCTCTAAATGTTTGATCACTTGATTACTCTCAAAGACTTTTTGAGACTTCAATTGTTTTATAATTCTGTGCTCTGGTATTAATTTTCCACTGTTTTTCCGATAGGTATGAGCAAAGGGAAAGGGTAGGAGAGACAGGATATTTGTCAAATTTCATTTATCCGGTTCTTATCTATCAAGAAATCGCACTAAATATGTGTGAAATTGAGATAAAATGTCTTTTTTGGTGAATATTATTCTAAAGATGAGGTTTTTGTGGAATATATTTGCTGTTCTTTTTGTTGTAGTTGTTGTTGTTGTTACCAATACTTGTTTAAAAGTAAAAATATAAAATTATCATTTTGTATGGTCAATCATTGGTCAATCACTGGTCAATCATTTGGTGATTATAATTATTATTTGGGTTTCTTTGGCCCAGAATTGTCATTCAGTCTATTAATGAGAAACAGTGATTATATGGGAAACGTTTTTTAGAGTTATATTTGATGTCAAATGCGATAAAAATCTATTCATTTGTTTGACTTTGTGTTTGGGTTTAATAAAAATGTCTTATTTTAGTCGTCATTACTCTCGTTCTCAATGTTTGCTGTCTTTTGGATTTATTTGTATTTAGTTTTTGCGCCGAAAAATATTTTTAGCACTTTTTGCCACAGAATTTGATTTTCGTTGACTTTCGTTGATATTTCATTTGTTCCTCAATTTTAGTCAAACGTTTTGTTTTGTCGTTCATTAGCTAATAGTTAATCCCTTTTGTGAGTTACAGTCAAAGCTCATTATTTTAGTGAATTTTTCTTTTTTTCATTTTATATTCGATGTTAAGTCGATTTTGTGTATGAAATGATTGATTAAATAATGTTTTGAGTGAAATATAGAAAATATTTTCTGAAAGTATTGATCCCTTGTTTTTTGGTAGACTTTTATTGTATAAGAAATGACTGAAATTTTAAGACTTTTAAGGTTATTCTCAGAAACGAATTATTATTAAATTTTTTGCCTCAATTTCTGTTTAATATTCACTCAAGACATGAGTTTAAATGGATATTTCGTCTCAGTCTTAAGTTTTATTGGATTTTTGTTCGGATCCTTTTTCTTTTGATTTGAATATTTCAAGAAAAAAAAGTTAATTGGAATTAGTTTTCATTTTATTGAATACTTTCTTTTGAATAAAACTATCTTTCATTTGATAATCCGTTTATATGTCAGTCAAACGTGTCTTCAGTTGTGGAGTCTTTTGAATGAAAAATATGAAAAAATTGCTAATATTTTGCATCAATTTATTTTAGCCGAGGGTTTATTCTGTCAGGTTTTTCCTCTTTTATAATTTTAATCAAGTTTTCAGCCCTTATTCTGAGTCTGACTTTAGGCTAATATGTTAGCATTTAATTGATTTGACTGTAGGTTTGAATATTGAAAGATTAAGAATATTAATAATGTTATCAATCAATTATTGCATACGTTTTTGATTTAGAGTCTAATTTGTCTTTTTCTACTCATTTGATGAATATTTTTAGCTAAATATCGTAGTAATAGATCCGAGGCTTAAGTCTGTTTCCCAGTAATTAGTAGTAAAAGACTTGTGTTTTGTATTTAGTTTCGAAACATTTGTCGATTTATTAGCGAACAGTTTAACACTATTTAGGGATTATAAACACCTATATATGTATGTGCTGTCTGTTAGCCCCCAAAAAATATGGTCGTCGCTCGTTATGTGAGGCAAAGATCCATTCCTCAACTGTCAGTTAGTGTTCATCTCTTCTATAAAAACACTTTCGACGATAATTAGGGCTCTTTTTCAGCGAAAACCCGTTATTAAAACTGTATTATGTTTTGTAGTCTTTATAGTAATTATCGATTAATTTTTTAGACGTTTTATTCTCGTGCCTTATATTAGGCCTATTAATAATAGGGTCGCCCAAAGGGTCTGCAGTTTATATCTGTTTGGATGAATTTCTGATTACTTATTTCGAAATAATTCGATTATAAGAGGATTTAACCGATTCTAACCCGGATATGCCATCAAATACAATGCAATACAATATGAATATTAAGAGTAATTACTATTTTTGGTTATTTATTGATTGCATTTAAATACAAACCATTGTTTTGTCGACAAATTCTTTTCTTATTACATGTATTGGTATATTTGGTGATCGACTGCCTGCGCATCCCTTTGTTTATCTTATGTCTAATGTAATCGATTTGTCGATCAAATAATGATCGGACTCTTAATTCAGTGAAAGACAAAGAAGTCAATCGACAAAACAGTGATATGAGTGAACAGTTAACTAATTATATACTCTTATGTTCTGTGAATGAGAGCTCACCATTGAATGGCATTCGAAACACAATAACTTGTATTCATTCGTTGCACTCCTTCTCTACTGTTTTAGGTTTTCATTTCATCGAACAGATGTACTCATTATTATAACCTAAGCCTGAGCTCTCTTTGCTCCCTCTCCTCTCTCTTTCTGACTGCAATTTTTCTCAGCTGTAATTCCCGTAATTTTGGGAACCAGTATTCACCCATACTTTCAGTGAAAAACCATGATTTTAGACTTGATTTAGGAGTAATTCAAATAAATGATAACCATTTTCTATGAAAGGGCCGGTATTGAGGAGAATCATATTTTCTTGAAGTAATTGAAGGCTTCAAACTGTCAGAGGATTTGACGCTAATGTTATGCATAGGATTTGATTTAATGTGTAATCATTTTTTCACTAATTATCGGTCTTTCTCTTGAAATCTAGTAATTTATGTCGGGTTAGGGCTATGAAAGACACTATTTATTAATCTATAAGTTATGTGTTATTTTGTGCACAAATATTGTGACCGAACAATGAATTATATGCCGGTTCTCTCAAAATTAATTTCTTTGGATCATATGGAAGGCCTTTGTATAGAGACTCACTAACACACAGACTATTTGGTTACCAATAGTTATATATGAATTGGCAACAGCTCTCCTCTCTGTGCCTATGACTACGATCGGCGGCGTTGTAGTCGTCGCTCATTTTGTTGTGTTATGTGTCGCTCCTGTTGTCTATGAGTTAGACTTTTGCTATCGAAATATACACAGACTGTTGTTATACGTCTTTTGGCTGACAGTGTGTTTGACTATGAGAGTGGTGTTTATCCACGAGTGAAAACTTTTTCGCCCCATTATATCACTGAGCAGTTTGTTTGAGTCGTTCTCCAATCAGTGGATAACTTAACTCTTGGCTATTGAATGGAAAATTTTTCCGATAACTCGTTCGGTGTAATAATAGCCCCGAATAATAGTCCCCTTATTTGCCATTAACTTATTTTTAGTATTTTTTGGTCAAAATATTCACTCATTTCTGGCATTTTGTGTGCGATTTCATAACGATTTCATAACAGATAAATATTTATGTATTTTTTTCGCTCCGATTCTAACTCAGAGTATATTGTATTACAAAATATAAGTTTTTCGTCTCATCTCTACTGAAATGTTTGTTTGGTTCACAACTCGACTCATAAATGGAATTCAAATGATATAAAAATTCCGGACATTTATTAATATTATTAATATTTTGTTATTCTTATCGCTTGTTGTTATGCATTCATAATACTTTTGTTATTCAATATTTTAATATAAAAATATTCGGAATTCACCTCTTTTTTGTTGATGACTCTCCTGTCGTGAAATTATAAAATATCTCTCATTTTAAGTGATTTTCTTTTGAAAAATAATTTTTCAAATAAATTGTATTTTGTTTTAAATAAGTGTTAATTGTTTTGACAATCAGTTGAAAAACTCTTTTAATAAGAATTTAGTATTTTTTGCTCAACTCTTGTGTTTGACTCTGTTTTGAACGTTTGGTTCATTTGATTCGAAGACTCCTTCAAACGAATTGCAAAGGAATTGACTTTTTCTTTGATTTTGTTTATAATTTGATTTTGAAAAGTATTAAATGTTATCCGTAGTGGTGTTACCAGTGCTGGTACAGTGGTAACAGTGCTGTCCTATCAAACGGTGCCTACAGTGCAAAAAAGGCGCACAGTTGTGCTGTTAATATCGAAATCAGTTGGGATGTGGCCATCGCTGTGTTGACGCACTGGCATATCTGGCCGGCCTTCAGTTGTCGTGGATATCAATACTAAACACTAGTCGACTCTCTCTTCTCTCTCTATCCAACTCTGGTTCTACGCTTATACTCGACTTCCCATTGAATACAGTTTTTATAAATTATTTTTATTTTTTATTTTGTATTTCACTTCTCTTCGTCAGTCATTCAGTCAGTCTTTTCTCTGATTCTCTCCGTTTATCTCTATTTTCTCTATTCTGTGTGTTTTGAGTTGAGTTTAAGTTACACTCTCTTTGAAAATCCAACTCATTCTGTGTGTCATTCCTATCGTTTAGTAGTTTTTACGCCTTCTCTCTCAGTATTATAACTGTTTTTTTAAAACCTTTTGCTATACTTTTTCTTTGATGTAATTTTTTGATAAGTTTTTCGTTGTATTTCCCCTCTGTTTGTGTGCCGTTAAGTCTGAAAACCCGTTTTTGCACAGTATTTCACTTTTAATGCACTCTTCTGTCACTTTTCCAATGTTTTTGTGAATTTATGCCAAAAATATTTATCGATTTTTCTAATTGTCTTCAAATCAATACAAAAATGATTATTAGTTGACATTTATTTCGTTGTTTTCTTAAGTAAATAATAATCCTTTTTTGTGGTCATTGAATGACATATAAAAAGAAATAATTACCGAATTGTTTATGTGTTTCAATCAATCAATGGTTTTGATTACCACTCATGTGATTGGCTCTCATTTGTTGTCTGTTGTGTTAAAGAAGTGAAGTCTTGTATTGATTTGAATCTAATTAACAAAAAGTATTGTCATTTGGATGAAGAGCGACAACTTGTCGTATAGCAAAATAGTTCAGCACTCGATCGCCGGCCCCAACACTGGTGTAATCAGTGCTCAAATGGATTACCTTCCGCACCATCACAATCATAGTCAGCCACCTTCGGTAGTGACGCCACAGTCGACGGTACAGAGCCGTCAAACTAGCCGTCAGATTGTGGGCTCAGCTCAAGGCCGACGTTCACAACACAACCAAACAAATAGTGTTTATAACAATCGCCAGAATAAGGTAACCATCGCTCAGACCTATCATTTAGTTTGCAATCCTTTTAGTTATAGAAATTGATTTTATTTCTGTATTACGAATCGTATTCTTCTTTTGTCACTATTTTTGTCATAAATATGTCTTTCATTTCAATTGAATTCGTTTTTGAAGAAAATTTTTATACATTTTATCAATCGTTTTGTTATTCAAATATTGAAATAAGTTTTCAGTATTTCTTATGCTGTGCTCTCAATGTCTACTCAATTGTTGTCATAAATGGCGGAATAAAACTTCGAGGGAATACCAGTGGGAGTTGACTGTTGCCTAATTCCAAACCATCCCTCCCTGTTCTGGTTGTTCCTCTACTTCTTGTATTGTATTTTTCTGATGTATTACTAATCAATAATTTTTAATATAATATCTGTTTGAAAATGAATTCACATTCTTATCATATTCTGTGCTCTCTTATTGATGTACCAAATATTGGTTTTGCAAATCAAGTGAATATTTTTTGGTCTTTGACTCCTGAGCTCTACATTTACTGTCGCTATCGATGTCTAATCATTATTCAGAAAATGTGATAAAATATTTTTCCGTCAATACTATGGTATTCTATATGTCATTGAAAGTCCTTTTTTGTTACCAAAGAATATAATAGTATTCGTCTGAATGGCTATCAGTTCGTGACTTCTGTTCCAGTGATAGCGCACAGTCTTATTGCTCGGGTATACGTATAAGTATTGCTCATCTCTTGACGAATGTCTTAAATCTCTTGTGAAACAATTCATACGTTAGGCTCTGATTCGTGGCTCTTCTTATTCACTGTTTTGGTTCTTATGATGTATTCGTTCCTCTCTTTTGATTATTGATTGCATTTCAGAGTCTGTTTTGATTTCCTGGCGATTCAAACGTCTAATCATTCGCTTTACTCGTCAGTAGTTTTTTCTCTTCCCTTTCCCTCTGAGTGTCTTCTCTACCGAATCATAAGATATTCTTTTTTTCGGTTACTTTTACTTCTATTCATCGGGGAGTTCAGGGATGGTGGGGGAGGACTCCCTTTTTCTCAATTTTTGATGAGTTTTGTCTTTCAAATGTTTACTTTGATTTCAGTTTTGATATAAATTTATTTTTGGTTACTCCTCAACCCCTGCCCTCCCATTTATTTTTGTTGATCAGTGCACCCGAATTGGAGGTATATTCTGTAAGAGCTTTTTCATGCGAATTGGGGTTATTATGTCTGAGCAGTGAATATACATTATTTTGTTTATCGATTTTCTACTATTTTTTCATATTTTGATTCATTCTTTGATTCATTCGCTTCCGATCTTTGATTCAATTTATTTGAGTTTTAAAACAGTTTTTGCTTTTCTTTAATATTTCAATGCATTTGTCGACTGATTGTCACAAAATATAATTTGATTTTGATTTCTGATATTTCGCCTCAAATCTCATTCTGTGCTCTTTTTTATTCGCTTTTCTTCATTGAATTAGAAATCAATGCTTATGTTATGCTTTGGTATTAATTTTATTGAATTATTTCTTTGTTTATATTCTGTTAAAAGTTTTTTGTGATGTTTTCTCACTTTTTGTGGGAAAACGAATTCAATGATTAAATATTGGATTTATTTTTTGGGTATCTTTTCGTGTTTTGCGTCCCATTTAATGATTTAGTCATTAATTAATTGAATAAATTATTTGTCTTTTGATTATTTGCTCTGTTTTTTGAGTCTAATCCCAAATAATACCCGTTGTAGTGAAGTTTAGTTAATATTTCCCACATTTTATGTTTAATGGAAACACTTTTTTGTTTGATTTTTATCTGATTTTTGTTTTATTAGTTTTTTGCCTCACTTTTCGTCTGTAATTAGTTTCGGTATTTTTTCTCTAATTTCTCTAACTATGGGTTTATTTAAGTTTGTTTTCAGTGTTTAACTTATATCTAATGGTTTTTAATAAAATAAAAGTTAATTTTAATGATTGGTTTACTGTAAACGAGATAACAATTTTGTTTTGTGACTCCATTTTTATTTCAATGAATAGATTAGAAATAATTTTGTGTTTCGCTTAACATAACACTAGAAAAATGTTTTTGGCGTATATTTAATGCATTTTTATAGGCTTTGCTTCCAATGAAATGACTTTTTTTGTATTTAATCAAAAAGCATTCATTACTAAAACGATATTTTCTCTCCACTTCTTCAATGGTTTTTTGGTTAATTACATTACATTAATGTTTGCTTCCAATACTTTTTTGGTATATTTTTCGCGCATTCTTTCATTGAAGTCATGATTGGAGTGAAAGTCTGTGTTTGAAAACTAATATTCTTTTTTGTTTAATTGAGTTCTTTTTTTGAGGTTTGATTGGTTAATGATTTTGTTTGAAATCTGGTCCAATTTGCTGATTCTGTTTTATAGAAGTGGTTATTTGTTGGGTTAAAAGTTGGTCATTATATTGTAAACATACTGTGAAATAGTGACTGCAATTTGAGGGAATTCCGTTGAATCATCGTTAGTCTGGTGAAAGTCAAATGAAAATCTTTTATTAATGATTGTGAAGAGAGTAGAATGGTTTAACATGGTATAGCATATTACAGCATATTACAGCATGGTCATCATTTTTCTTTTTATGTAATGATTAAGCGCTTATTATTATGTGGTTTTTGACTAATTTTCATTTATATGGCTTTCATTTTATTGGTATTTTGTGCCTTAAATTCTCTTCATATTTGAGTTTATCAGTAGTTTTGAGGACTCTATCGTTGGTTAAAATGAATGATAAAAACATTTCTTTTGGTCTAAAATTCTTTTCGCTCTAAAATTGTGTGGAATTTATTATTCGTTGGCTTTTCATAGTATTTGAGAACATTTTTTCCAATGAAATTCATTTCTTATGCTTTCATTTGTCATCACTTCTGTTATATTACTTAACATTTAATCTGTTTTGTCGTTTTGACGACTGTTTTATTAATAGAGGTTAACGTTATGATAGACTTATCGCACATTTTGTTTGCCTTTTTCTCTGATAATTATTTTTTCTTATATTTTATTATTTCTTTTGATTTATTTATTGATTCTTAACCTACACTCTATTCTTGCTATTATTTCTCACTATTTATTACTATTTGTTTTATTTCTTTTGAAATGCCTTTCAATTGAAGATTGAAATTAGTTTTTCATTGAATTTGATTTGCATTTGAAGGGATGACTCAAAAAGTACGTAATTATGCGATTATTGAGAATATTACAGTTAATTTAGTAATGGGTTTTGCCTATTTTGAAGTCGGTATTCTATTTAAGTTTAGCATGATTATTATTTGAGAATTGTTATCGAGAATATTTTGACAGTTTTTCCCATTTTATGAGTATTTTTACACAATGTTTACGTATTTATTGAAAGTCTATAATTAGATTGTTTTTGTAATTTACTTGAAATTGCGATTTATTTGACGAATATTATGTGAATTTAAGTTTTTCTTGATTTTGTTTGAAAAGTTTAAAACGAATAATAAGTTTGTGCTTTAATTTTGTTTTTCTTTTGATTTGGTTTTCAATATAGTTATGAATTTTTCGTTGATTTGAATAAAATTATGAAAAATATATTTCTTCTCTCATTTCGTCTCTCAATAAGTCTGTTGTAATGAAAATCATTTGTCATTCAGTTTTACATTTGCGCTGAAAATCAATATTTGAATTAAATTTTTAGTGGATTTTCAAAGAAAGAGAAAAACGTTTTGCCCTTCAGTTTGAAAATTATTTTTATAAATAAATATCTCTTTTATTCAGAATTTGATTATAATTTTATTGCTTTCAATCGTAATATTGTTTTACTGATCTTTGTTTGAGTAGTATTTGTGTCTATAAATGTCTATAAATTGAATTTTATGACTAAATTTTTCTCTCAATGTTTGTAGTAATGGATTTTTTTGCCGTCTCTTGTAATCTAACGTTTGATAAGATTTTCCCTAATTTTTCACTCATTTTCTTAATTGGATTCCGATTTCAGTCGTCTTTTCTTATGTTTAGATAAGAAAATGTATTTTGAATCCAATATTAATTACATTAAGTTTTTTCGTCCAATAATTCGTAACTTTTTTTCCATATTTATTGATATTATAATCTATTTAATCGTATCAAACGTCTGTTCCCTTGCATTACATATACCGGTGCTCTCAAGAATTGATTTTCTTTTTCGTTATTTCATGCATTAAATCATTTTTGGCTCTCTTTTTGTCTTTTAGTCAATAATTTTCATTCATTTTTAGTGAATATTATTATTATTATTATTCGAATCATATTTTATTAGAATTATTACTTGGATTTCTTTAGGATTGAAGGGTAGTCACAAAGGGATTACAGAGTATACCCACTCAGGCATACAAATAAATTCAATTTACTAGAAATGAAGAATTGTTGCTAATTTATATTTCTTAATTAAAACATCATTTATAGCAATTCTTGAAGATTATCTATTGTTCGCATTTTTTTCTAATTTTCTGTAAATTGATTAACAAATAGTTAATTATTATAATTATATTTTGTTCTAATTTTATTCTTTCAAATTCTATCCACCATTTTATGTAAATCCTTTTCCATATAATATTTGTTTAAAAATTGGTATAAATTCTTGATTCGTTACATTTGGTAAAGTGTGAACCCTTGGGTACCCTTTCTTTTGAGTGTATTTTCTAAGACTATTATTGGAATTCATTAGATTCTCTGGAAATTGAAAAATGGTTTGAATTTATTCGGAAATTACATCAAATAAAAGAAAAAATAATCGAAATCTCGATATTTTGTATGCATTTGTTGAGTAATATTCTGTTTTTCTTTTTGGTCGCATTTCTGGTGATTTTTGTTCATTTCTAACACTAATATGTATTCCTATGTATTCATCGTTTGATTTATAATTCAGTTATCGTTTAACTGTATTTCAATGTAAAAGTCGTTTAATTTTATTTAATAAGATTTTAGTGTTATTTTTGTTGAGTGGAAACACGGTTTTGATTTCCGCAACATTTGTTTGTATTCCTTTTCTTGTGTTTGATTTTAGTGGTATATAGTTTTGTGTTCTGTGCGTTTGGGTTATACCTTGTCTTCAGTTTGGAATTGGGGTTAATTTTATTATAATAGACACTGTTTTCTGATTTAAGGTTTCATTTGAATTGAGCTCACTTTTCATGTTTAATCTGACTTTGGAGAGTAATTTTCACCTGTTTTATTCTGTTCAGTTCAGCCTTGATTACAGTGTAATCAGTTGTTTGATGTTTAGGAAATAAACAAAATCATTTTGCTTGCGATCAGCTTTGATATTGACTCTCATTTCCTTATTTTGTCTGAAAAATGCAATTATTTTGTTTCCATAAAATCTATTTTTTGGATTTGAACAGAATTTCAATGATAACTGATTAGTGATAACCAAGAATTTTAACGAAACGAAAATTTAAAGTAATTTATATGTAAATCAAAGATCGGATTCTTTTTTTGAAAAATAATTATTTTAGTCTTTTATTACTCAAAAACATTCTTATCATTAGAATTAGTATTGATTTTAGATTCAGTTCATTAATTATTCGTAAATATACTAAACTCAACGATAAGTTGAATGACTTTACTTGAAATACTGTATTCCATAAGAGAGGCCTCAAAGGGGGCTCTTATCTGAATGTAAAGGGTATAACTGGGTGTTGAGAGGTTTCAGAAATTCTACAATTTTGTAAAATTGTTTGAATTTACTTGAATTTTGAATTTACTTGGAGTTTCTTGTATTTGATCAATTCGTTTGTCGCTAACTCTACTTCCCCTCCATGTCCTCCCTGGTAATCCCAGGTTAATGTCTAGGAAATCGATTTTAGCATTTTTGACGCATAATTTAAATTAGATTTAATGTCGAAATAAATAGCGATTTAGTGTTGAAATTGTTTTTACTGTTTTTGATACAACACTTTTAGACTGTATTTGTATTAGTCTGTTGTCTATCTCTTCTCTTCCAGTTATTTGAGTTTTATCTCTAATACAGTCGATTAAACTGCTCTTTGAATATCTATTTCTATTTTGTCAATTACTGGGACCGGCTTTTATTGGATGCAATAATTTTTATATATTTATTGTTCTTCTGCTAAAGAATTTCGGTCACCACTGACTCCATATCTGAGGAATGTTTTCTTTTTTCATTTTTGTGGTCTCTTTTGCTGTTTTTGCTGACGAATTGATATTTCATTTTTTCTTCATTTACTCTCTAATAGAGAGACGGAGAGAGTTTGTGCAGACAAAGCCATTACCTTATGGCACATACTATCAGATTCTCGGGGGTAGGAAAAGGTCAACATTCTATCGTAGTATTTACTTTTGTGTAACCAAGTGGTGGTCAAAATCATTTGAAGTTGTATTAAGTCATGAGCTCTGCATTCGATATAATGATGTCTTAATAATGTTTTAACACTTTGTGTCACAACTTTAGCTGATATTCGAATAAGAAATAAGTTATGATTTGCGCTTCATTTCCCTAATATTAAAGACAGGGCTTATTAAAGACTAGGGAACACCACTGCCACTGTCACTACCCATTAACTACTCCTTGGATTAAATGGAAATTAGTTTTTGAGACTAATTTTGTTTTTATGTTTTGTTTTGACTGTGTTTTGAAAGCGGAGCTAATCTTTTGCAATAAATATATTTCTATGTTTTTCGTCAGATTGTTATACATTTGATATGAGTTTTGTCTCAATTTTAATGTTTGTTTTAGTCTCTGGTATTGTGTTTTGAGTCTATTGTCGGCAGTATTTTCCGTTCAGATGTTTGTTCTCAAACTGAGTGATACCGAAACACATAATATTTAGAGACTGTTAGAGAAATAGTCAGAGAAATAGTCCGGAAAATTATTTTTTGCTTTCTTTTGAGGCTTTTTGTTGGATAGTCGTCTACTCCCTGTGCACTCCATTCACTTTTATTGTGTGATTCATTCACTTCGAGCTATAGTTTTGTTTCATATTATGTTTGAAACGATTATATATTTTCTGATATTTTTTTGTCTGAGTTTTTCTGTGAATCCATTTATTGATTGTATTTTAGTTTTTTGTTTTTCATTATATTATTATATGATTTTCGGCTATTTCTCCAAACTATGAATATTATACTGAAATTCCATATTTGGGTCAAAACTGAATTAATTGATGACATCTTATGATTGATTTTATGTTTATATTTTCCCATTTTTCAATTGGAATTATATTTGATTCTCAAATTTTGTGACTTCTGACTTGTTCAATTTAAATATAAATAAAACGAGACCTTAATTTGTTAGAATAACATCTATATATCGAAATTGATTTTATATTAATTCAATGTTTAATTGAATTATCTCTCATTTCATTATATTTCAATCAATTTTGTTTCGAATAATCAAAACTCATTAAATTCTACGGAATATGAGATAAGTTTATATTCTTTTTAATTTGTTTTTATAATGAAATCAAAACTAATTTTTTATTCGTTTTTATTGTGAGGCAAATGTAAACTCAGTTTTCAACCCATCGTTCCTTTGATTTTCGATTTTGTTATTATTTTTCTAAATTTCTTCACTTCTTTAGTGAACTGAGAATTACTTTATTCAGATTTAACTCCATTTTCTTCTGGCTTTTCGGCGAACTTTGATCTGAAAAGAATAAAAGTTAAACATTTGGTTCATATTTTAATTTAATTGTAAGACAAGAGAATTGTATGAATGTCTCACAATTTATTGCTGATAAGGGCTTAAAATAAAATGATTCAATACATCAAATGCGTGTAAGTAGTAAAGCAAAGTGGTTTCCCATCACTAATATGGTCACCACTTTTCTACGTATTCCAATTGACCACATCTTGTATTAGGTTATCCCTCTTTCCATTTGCTGCCTTCAATATGTGTTTGACTTATCATATGCTCATCACTAGTATTATTCTGTGCGTTTTGAATCGTGAATATGTTTTGCTGAAACCAAAATTATGGTAATAAACATGTGATACTTTAATTAAATGAATGGAATAAAAATTCGGTCATTTTGTATACATAATTACAGAATTGAATTTTATCTGGAGTTTCCAAAAATAGGAAGAGTTTTCAATTTTACTAATTTTTTCTTTGAATAAAAGTGATAATGAATTTCCTGATCTTTCGGTTACTCTGGTTTTGAATACACTCTTGAAATACAAATACAAATCTGTTCTTCAATTCTCGAATTCGTTGTATTTTTTTAAAAAAGAAATGAAAGAAATCCCAAAAGTAATTCACTTCTGTTTAGTAATGGGTTTTTGTTTTATTTGAGTTGAGTTTCCTTATATTTCTCTATAAATTGTATTTGAAAATCGAATTATAATTTTTTTTTCTTCGCTTATTTTTGGCTCAATTTTTGTTTGAGATTTTGTGTATTGAAAGCAATATTACTAATGATTAGAGAAAAATCAGAATAATTTATTGCTTTATTGGCCTTCGATTCCTCAACATTAGGCCTTCCTTTGGATACTATTTGATGTTTTATTAAGGACAATTGAAAATTGCCCTATATAGATCTATCGATGTAGGATACCCCCCCCCGCCAAACTTCATTAATAATAAAGAACTTTTATGTTGTTTATTATTAACCTGTTTCTTTATTAATATCGAAGTTCATTGTTGAAATTATTTTTTAATTTTTTTCAAATTTTCAAGAAAGTTTGAAAATTTCACAACAATGGAAATTCAATAAAAAGAAAGCTATAATACCCCTCTATTTGGTACTTCAATTGTCCTATAGAAATGATAATTTCTAGCTACCTATAGCTTGTTATAGTTTAGGTTTGGTTTAAATGAGATTATGTTTTGACGTTACATATGACTTGATTTTCCGAACGAATGGTTATTTAATTTCACAAAAATTGTTTATATTTTGTTTTTTTCCAATTTTTGTCTCAAATCCTCATTTGTGGTAAAGAACTGTTGTTTTGATAGTTGAATAACAATTCAATGTTTAGATTTGAAACATAATTTTGAAGAATATTCTGTTGTGTGAAATGCCTTTTGGCTGAATATCACTGATTAATATCAATTATTTGAGATTTGAGTCGAAAATTAGATTCTTTTTATTCATTTAACTCGTGTTTGTTGTGATTAAAATATGTGTTTCACTCAGTTATCGCTTGATTTTTATCGAGAGCTTAATTTATTTTTATGTATTCTTTGTATCCATTTATTCAGTGCTTATTCATTGCCTATTCTGTGCCGTTTTGACAATCATCTGTTGTTTTAATAGAGATTTTAAAATTTAATTTCACGTTTGGTTTCTCTTTATGTTTAGTTTTAATTGAATTTTTAGTAATAAATCTTTGGTTTAGTTTTTAATTTTGGGTTTATTTTAGTTTATGATTCAATTCGTCGTTCGTCTCATAAATGTCACGAATTTTGTGTATTTTTTGTTTAGTTCTTCAGAATATCATAAAATTATTGGAGTTTTTACTCTTTTCTCTCAATTTTTCATTTTTTAAAAATTTTGATTCATTTCTTGTCTTTTGAAATGAAATGTCAGACAATTTTTCTTATGTTATATTGAATTTCACTTCAAATTCACTGATTTTTGTAAAGAATCTATTATTTAATGAAAAACAGTCTTAAGTCGAAACGCCTGACAAAGAGTACAAGTTTAGAATGTGTAGGGTTTGCTCTCTCCTCGACATTTGGAGTAAAAATTATTTTACAGTTAAGCTCTTATTTTTATATTTGATTCGCATTTTCGGCAATTTTTGAATAATTCGTTTGCAGTGAAAGGGAAAGTCGTCTTTGAATGTCTTGAAACCGAAATTTTGATTTGAATTTAAAAGTGATGTCTACTCCTATTGTAGTCAAAGAATTCTTTGAAATTTGATTTTCCATTTCATTTAATTTTTCAACTTTTAGTTCAAATCAAAGGATACTTTCATTTCGAGTCTTGTATTGTATTTGAGTTTCTTTATGTCTGTTCTTATGTTAATAAAAGTTTTTCTTTTCTTCAATTAATTGTCGAATATATTGAAGGATTTGAAAGAGATTTTTGTTTGAAAATTCAATTGAATTATTCATTTGATTAAAAATCAATGAATTGGTTTAAAAATAACTCATTTTTCACATCGAGTGTAGCCTTTGTTTCTAAATAAATGACTTTAAAATACATTAAATAATTTTTTCCCTTAAAATTGGAAATCAATAAAATCTAATGGAATTACTTATTGGAGATCTTCCCTGGATTTTCATCAATTTAATCTTGTGATGATGTGCTGACGATATTACCTAAACTCGATTCTCTTTTATTTCGGTTGTTTAGTATTGTTTCACTTGAATTTCCCCAGTGGTAGTGGTAGTAGTAGTGGTAGTGGTGGTGGTTATAGCCATAAGAGTTTAATGAGTCTAATATTTATAACAATGTTTTGAATTTCACTCGATTTGTATGATTTGTAACCATTTTTATGGGCGATAACAGGGTATGAATAACTAGCAATTTTGTTGAGCGTAATATCGTTTAATTTTATTAGTGTTTTTCATTGTTTAGTTTTTGCCGAAAAGAATTTATTTGATCTTTTAATCCATAATTAATAATAAGAGCCAATAGGCTGTCAGTGTTTGGGTGGACCGTAATATCGGGTCTGTTCTCTATCTGTTGTCTCACTTTTTATTCATTGTTTCTCTCAAAACATTATTAAGTTTTAAATTAATACAAAATTTGTTTTATTTAATACTTTTTGGAAATTTTCGTTTTGTCTGTAGTCTGAGAGTCAAGTATTTTGTGAAATATCAAAGGTTTCGATCCAATGGTTCGCCGTTTTTATACTCTTTCCGTTTTAGCCGACATTTTTATCGATTTTGCATTTGTGTTAATCTAATATATCTTAATACAAATGTATTATCAATTTATGAAATGATCTCTCTTCAAATTTTGCCCATATTTTGTTGGCCTTACCTTCGGAGGGTATTTTATATCCATTTTTGTTGGGCTTTACTCTCTTTATTATTTAGTTTTTCCGTAACTTCATCTCAAATATTGGATGTTTTCTCTGAGCCTGCAGTTGATGGCAGACTCTCTCAGTCAATGAAATCGATATTTGTTTTAAAATATAATTTATTTGAATATAATTTCGAATTAAAAATATTTTCTAAAATTAATTCATAGTATTAATAGTAATCTCTTATTTATATTCGGAGTATTTATTGATTATGTAATGAGTGTTGAGTTTGAGGTTATTATTGAATATATTCTAAGAATAAGGGATCAGAAAATAATAATACAAATCTTGTCATTAACTTAACTCATCGTATGGTATATTATATCCTATTTATTATGATATTTGATTTCACGACCTCTCAGTTGAGTACTGATCTCTCTTTAAGAGAAAATCAATAAATAGTATAATATTTTCTTTATTTATCCAATAATTTAATCTAAAACTAAAGTCGAATCTCTTTATTGGATATGGTTTTCTGTTACTCCTTCTAAGTTAGGTTTGACTGTATTTGGAGTCGATTTTCTTGATTTGTCTCTTAATGTCTGAGATTTGTCTCAAATTTGTTAATAATTTTGTGAAATATTGTGATATTTAACTGTTTTTGACTTAAATTAATGATTAATTCAGTAATTCTTTATCAGATATAATGCTATTTATAGTGAATGTGCTTTTCGGCGGAAAAGCCAGACATCTGTGCAAAACATTACTTGAATTCTTTCTGTCTTTTAATTTGATGCCAAATATATATATTTCCCTCATTTTGTTTAATGATTTAATTTTGTGGTCAAATTGTTTTTCTCCTCAACTCATAGGAACTGCTTTTCAATTACATAATTGTTTGGAATATTGTTTTTATTCTAAATGACAGTAATCGCTGTCATTAAAGCTCTCCATTAATTCCTTCAATTTTTATGACCAAAATTTCGTTAATCATTCCTTTTTTGATCGTCTTTTGCAAGACTCGGTGCAAATGGCTTACAATAGTAGCAAACTTATAAAACGGTGATTCAAAATCTCAACTGACTTTTGACCACAACTGGTAATTAGTTTCGAAAGTGGGCTAATGGTTATGGTTATTCTATTGGCTATTTTAAGATAATTTCACTTCAAACAAATTAAATTATTAAATCACCCATTTTGAGCTCAAACTTTCAATTTAGCAGATAATTGATACAGATCTGGTGCAAATTACAGTGATTATTCTTGATAATATCTGATAGTACATAATGTATCTTGCTCATCTCTCATCTCTCAGTTCAGTGTTTAGTTTAATTCTCGTTAAATGAACGATAATTTTCTTATGAAAGTTAATTAGTGTTCATTTGAATGTTACTAATGTTATTCAATTTAGAATTTATTTTTCAATTTGATGGATGATTTGAATCCTGAAAATTGTTTTTGATTCGTTTCAAATAGGATTTAAAATTCACTCTTTTCTCACGCAAATTATTAATGGATTAGTCTTTAAATGTTAAGTAATTTTGAATTTTTCATTATTTATTCGGTTTTTGTGTTTCGATATTAAACTCATTTATTAAAAGTCTTGAGTTTTTGTGTTTCGCCAAAAATTCCGTTCATTTTTCACTCGAATTCATCCATCAATTACTGGATTTATAGCTCCGAAGCTTTTTTTTATTCAAGTTTTACATCAATTTAAATCTTAATCTTGAATTGAAAAATGTATTTCAATCTATTGTTTGTCGAAAATCTGAAAAATTATTTGTAATTTCAATAAATTTAAAAATCCGTATAAAAAGAGTCAAATATTTATTTATAGATCAGTCGTTCCTTTTATTGATTTATTTACAGTTTTCAGTTTAAGCGTATAATTCAATTATGCGATGGTCTGTGCTCTCGAGCTAACAGAGCACTCATACTCTTATAAATTTAATTTGTTTGGACAGAGACTACTGTTTTTGAGACGACAAGAGTTCAATACTTATCCTCTTTTATGTAAAATCATTTTATTGTCTTTTTTTGTCTCAAATTTTCGTTTTATTCAAATGTATTGTATTTTTGTGTTTATTTTAAAAGTTATCTGATATTCAAATCAGAGTTTGTTTTTGTTCTTAATTTCATTTTTATTATAATATGAGAAGTGTTTGCGATTTTCTTTAGAGAAAAACTGGTATCACAATTGTCTGACGACATTCTTCTTCAATTGTACCGTCTTTTCTAGCCTTTGAGTAAGAGTTGACTCCTATTGAGTTTACAACTCTTTGATATTCATTTTATGAACTATTCATTGAATTATTTGAATAGTTTTAGAAATTATACCATCTTTTGACTAAAATCTATTATTTTTAGAAAAATGCAATTCATGTGCGGAATTACGGTACTTATCCCATAAGAATGTCTTTGAAGTGTTTCAAAAAATGTTGAGTTCAGTGATTGACTTCATTTTCCCGTAATTTTGTTATTCTTTTAGACGTTTTGGGATTTATTTAAATATTGTTTAAATGATTAAATGTTTTGTAACTTAAATGTAATTCAAATATATTTATGGTTTTGTGTCTCTCTTTCAGGGCTATCAAAGTTCTCGAATGCCGGCCTCATCGCCACCGGTGTCTACCGCCAGCACCGGTGGTTCATCACAGACAGCATCAAATGGTTCTGCGAGTGCCTCGAGTAGCGGTTCAGCAAACTCTGGCGGCACCGGTAATGGATCGGCGAATGTGAACGCAGCAAATGGCAACTCCTCTCTGGCCGAACAGCTTAGCAAAACCAATCTTTATATTAGAGGTCTGACTCCGACCACAACCGATAAAGACTTATACGCTCTTTGCTCGCCGTAAGTAATCCGTTGCTTCTCTGGTCTGATCTTCTGATTAAATGAATGTCTTTATTCCGTTTATTCATATCTAATGAGTTAACGAATGAATGAATGAATTAACTCTAAAATCATTATTTATTTCTAGAATTAAATGCAATTATTTTTTGTTTCTTTTTCATTGCCTTTGCTTTCGGTTTGGTTTTGATGTATCGACACAACAGTTACGGGACTATAATATCGACGAAAGCCATTCTCGACAAGAATACTAATAAGTGTAAAGGTTTGTGGCCTTCAAATGATCCTCGAATATAATGATTTTGTTTTTGTTAATCACGTCTTTTAATTAATGTTAATAATTGTTGAATAATATCCTGAGTTGAGTCCAATTCTAGTTTTGTTTCCTACACTTAATCCTTATTTAATTACTTGTCTTTTGATTATTATTTAAATATTGTAAATGTTTTTAATTAAATCGAGCGAATAGTCAGTTGGGATAAACCCATAGGATTAGTGATAAAATATTGAGCATATAATCAAAACACAATCCAAACAATATAAGACTGATTTGCAATGAATTTTTAATACTTAAATTTGATTAATATATTAATTATTCACATTTAAGATTAATTTCCGAAAAGTGTTTGTCCGGACACATCCACAAGTCCTGGTGCTTCAAAACTAAATATTCATATAATTTAGAGTTAATTCTTAGTCTTATTTAATGCTAGAAATGAAGTACTTTTAAAGATGTTTCAAATTTTACGGAAAGAATAGTTGAGATTTTTTTTTTGTTAACTCAAGGTTTTAAACTAAAATAGCTTTTATTGCGAGATATTTGAGTTGTTGAGTCCACTACTATAGACTGGTATTAATAAATAATGACTGAAATGGTGGTTTAAATTTGGTTTTTATTGCAATTTTTAATTCTAAACTTAAATGAATTGTTTGTCTAATAGGTTATGGTTTTGTGGATTTTGAATCTCCAATCGCTGCAGAAAACGCTGTCAAAAATCTTCAGACTCAAGGAGTTCAGGCACAGATGGCTAAGGTTTGCACTTCATTTCATCTGATTTGACCATAATTTTGGCCCAAATTCTGATATTTTTTATGAATTCCCATTCGTTTAACTTTAATATAAATTCTATATATATTTCAAACGATTTATTTTTGAATCCCTAATCGAAATCCGAATTATCAGTAATATATCCGAAAAAGATATTTGAGTTGAGTTTCAGAGAAAATATTTTTGCTTTTTATTGCTTTTGGAAGCGATTCCTGTCTTCGATTAAAACGATTTTTCAAATAGTATTTGAAATTTTCGTTTCTATTCAAGTGTTTTGATTGGAGTAATGTTTCGCTTATTTATGTAACGTTTGTGTTGTGACTTATTTTGTCGTTTTACTCAGGGATGGCCAAACAGGGACTCATATTCTTAGTTTTCCCTATTTTTAAGTCATCTCTCTTTGATATTCTTTTCAATAAGAGATGAACACGGGTTGGAACTGTCCATCACTTGAATCATTTTAATATTGCTGTTACATATACCTACCTATTCCTATTGCTACCTGTCCTCGTTAACACAAGACAAGGGTTGGCCATCCCATCCCACAATTTAACAATTTGTCTGCACTCGACTCGAGTCAGTCAAACATAAAATGATTTTAAAAATTCCTATTAATTGTATTTCTGATCATTCATTCAAACTTTTTTGTATTTCTCTCCATATTTCTGATTCTATCGATTGAATATCTCTTTGCTCTTCTCCAACAAAACCTTCTCCAACAGTGCACAGACACCAATCGGAACAAAATCTCTTCCCCGCAAACAAACAAATTGGTGAGGCTTTAAGTATAAGACAAAAAACATTTCAAAAATGAAAGAAAACACTATTTTTAGCTAAAATTCTCTTAAAAACACTTCAATTCTTTTATACCTTTGAATTCGTTTATTTCAAAAATCGTTTTTTATTCACTTATTTTTATATTCATTTAATTCATTGAATTTTAAATTAATTTTTTATTTATTTTAAAAATTCTTAAAATTTTAATACTTTTTCTCTTTATTTATTCGGTATTTGTTTTTATGCGTGAATTCTATCTTTTTGTCCATATTTTCACCTTTTTTTGCAATTTATTCGAAAGCATGCATTTTATGAATTATTTTCAATGAATTCAATGTTTTTGAGCGAAAAATCGTATGAATAGACTTCTATGCGAAAAGAGTCTGAATTTATCTTCTCTTTTCAATTCTCTCCGAATTATTTATGGCGAGTCTGTCGGGAATTTCGAGACTAATTTGAAAAACTTTCATAGATTATGTTAGATATGAATATTTGAGGGCAAAATATTAGGCCTTTTCGGACAGAATAACTCTTTTTTAATCAATATTTTGGTTTAATATTAAAAAAGTTTGTAATAATTATTCAGAGTTTGTTGTGAATCCATTTGGGAATAGAATTTGATTAAAACTTATGCCTCTCTTATTGATAGTCCAATAGAGCAGGTGTTGAGAGCTATTCCAGTTTTAAAAGTGAAAATAGTGGAAGAATACGGTCGATATAATTGAAATGGCAATAGACTCAGATTCAATTATTCAATTCATTAACTTCAAGCAGAAAATAGAGTTATTTTTTCTATTAGTATAATATTGGGCTACAATTGGGCTACAATTACGAAATGGATTTTCACTTATCATTAATTTTTTTCAATTTTCTCGATTGTGTAACGACTGACACGCCTTAGAATATGATCAGACCTTTTTTCTGAGAGGTATTTCTCATTATCCGGTCTTTCGTCACGATTTTTCATTCATAGTTAACATTGAATTTTAAATAATTTTAGTTTTAATTATAAGTTTTGATAAACATTTTTCGTTAACACCTTTTGTTAGAATTTTAGTTAAGCACTCCTTTTGAGAATTATTTTGTTTTTATATAAATTATAATTGATTTTCGATATTCGGTTTTAATTGAATGATTGGTTATTTTGTTGTCTCTCTCCCTGTGCTATAGCAACAAGAACAGGACCCAACGAATCTGTATATCGCAAACCTTCCGCCATACATGACAGAGACGGAATTGGAATCAATGCTCGCCCCCTACGGCACAGTCATATCGACCAGAATTCTTAGAGATGCCAATATGCAGCCCCGCGGCGTCGGATTCGCCAGGTTTCTACTATTTTCTATTATATCCCATTATATACATTATATAGCCTTCCTTTCCATCCGTTTCTCTCTCTCTCTCTCTCTCTCTCTCTCTCTCTCTCTC
>JAQIXD010000328.1:0-30270 GCA_034699985.1 Minunthozetes semirufus
TAATATTAACAAAATCAAAGTTTTTGATTCAACTGTTGTGCCATTTGTAAGTTGATATTTCTTACAGTTTATAATTTCTTTCAAAAGTAATAAATTCAAGATTTAATCTCAAATTTATTTTTTTCAAAACACGAGAGAGAGAGAGAGAGAGAGAGAGAGAGAGATTCTAATGATGTGATTAAATAATAATAAATCTAGGACATATTTCTTCAAATTGTTAAGACAGTTTCTCAATAGAGATCTTAATGTCTCCTATAGTAATCATTTTCCTCAAATTCAAGTTTGTCTTCAATACTAAACATTCAAAACATTTAATTTTAATTTGAGAATAATTTTCGAAAATTTTACCAAAAACCAGAAAAAAGTAGATAATTCGAAGAAAGTTATTTATCATTTATAATCGTAATCTTGCTTTTTCTAAGGGATTGTTAAGAATTATAAATTATTATGGATATTTACAATGATTTTATCATTATATCTTGTGTATCACGAATAAAATAATGCATATAAATTGTTTTTTTTATAATATTTAGTGAACATAAATTAATTCTAAATTATTATGTGATAAACTATCAAAATATCCAATATTTAACTAATTTACCTTATTTATTGATAAAATAATACACTGTAATTATTTTGTCTCTTCTCTCATCTATTTCTGTAATAAATGGGGAAGGATTGGCAAAAAGTGAATTGCATTCAATAATTAAATCGAATAACTTGGAAGACCTAATAACCAGGATTACTAATTTTTACAAAACACAATAATTTTCACATTCAAAAGGAAACAGAATTAACGAAAAGTTTGAAACTTATCTCAATATTAATTATTGTAAACTAAAAGTCATTATTATCTAAGAATTGAGTAATTTTTGTTTAAAAATAAATCATAACAAAAGAATGCCTTCACATCAATGATACCGATTGTGATTTAAACAAATAATTTTGTTTCGTTTCAATTACTTTATTATCAGACAATTGGATCAAATAAACAGATAATTCATTGTCTATTGTGATGTGAATATTCATTTTGAGAAAAAGAGGGATTTCCACTAAATTTTATTCAAAGAGAAATTTAATAATTTAAACTCATATACAACTAATCCATTAATTTGTGGTCATATGTGCGCTAAATTTCTGACTTCAAGGACAAGAACTGACAACAATTTATTCAAAATTCGGTCAAAACGATAGCGATTATGACTCCATTATATTCCTTTACATTTTAAAATGTAATCACAATTAAAATGTTATTTAATTTAATAATTATTGCAATTTTAGAAACTTTTTATATTAAGGTTAAACCAAATGTACCACAAATTGAACTTTTCTAACGACTTATCAGATAATAAATAAATTATATAAATCGTATAAATTCCAATCATATTAATTCTGATCGAAATATTGGCCAAAAATGGATATGTTTTTTTTAATTTGTTTCTTTTACAAAATTTTCTTTCGCTATAAATGTATTCATTTCAGTTAATTTGCGAGTAACCAACAAATATAATCATAGACTTCAAACCAAGGATATCTTTAGAGATTTTAAAAACAAGGAGATTCTTCCATAAGTTTCTCAATTATGAAATCTGCACTCAAAATTTCGATGAATGGATGGACGGATGGACGGATGGACGGATGGAAGGTCAATCCTAAAATTCTCTATAATTTATTCTATAAATCATGAGAATCGGTACTAAATTACCGTTTATAGTACTAAATCTTGGAATAAATTATCTTTTACTGTCATTTGACTGTATTAAAGTCTTGTAATAACAAAACGAACGCAAATAACCTCTCTTCAAAATCTTGGGTTCGAGGGATCTCCCTATAGTTAAGCATGGTCATAAATCTTTATTATATAAAGATAATAAAATGAAAATAGTTGTTATATGATGTGAGTTAGTCTAATAGTGAATAAGAGGGGAAATTATGAAATTAGAGATAATGTTCTGTAAAATTGAAACGAAATAATTGTTTCTAATTATGAGTGAAAGTTAAAAGACAAGGAACTGTCTGTTGTATAATATTGTGTCACAATATATGGGGCGAACACTAACAGCAAAACTCGCTTTTTCTTTGCTTTTGTTGAATTGTATTGAATTGTATTCTCTAATGAACTGAAAATAACTAAAAATATAATGATTTGTGATTTTTGTTACAAATATTTTGATAAAATTCATGTTTAGAGACAAAAGATTTCATTTGAAAGTTTTATTGAAAGCCATAAACACCTCTTTCATAATAATTTCAAAATTTTGATTATATTTTAGTTTTTGCTTATTATTGTCATTCAATTATTTCAAATAATCGTTTGGATCAGTGAAAGTGAAATTTTTTGATTCATTCATTCATTTTAATCATTATTCCAGATCTGGGTATAAAAAATGAGTATGAATTCAATGGATTATAGCCACGAGCGAAGGCGTTCTAAATTGTCTAAATTGATATCAACTCTTAAATTATTTGTTGAAAAAGATAATCTCTGATAAGAATGTCTAACTGAGTAAATAAAATCATTTCAAATACAAATTCAATTATTAAATATCATTGAAATTCAATGCTTAAACATAATGATTATAATTCATTGCAATTGAATCGACTTTTAAATCATTGTCCGCTTCAATTGAATTGACCCCTCCCTCGCTCTGTCAAAGTTATGGATCTTTTATTATTTTATGGATGAAATTGTGTTTTATCTGAATCGTTCTCTTTTGCCAAAAGCTCTGTTTATGTGATTTCAAAGAATTGAAATTAGTGTCAATACATTCATTCTCTCAAAACCCATAGTTTGAGAAGAGCTGGAAGTGCTTTGGAGTGAGCTCTGGAGTGAGCTTGACACTTTCAAACTTTTTTCCACAATTTCTCAACAAATAATTTATTTCGGAAAAGTTACTAAAAATGGAATTGAAATATTTGTTCAAAGTTTTATCATGTTTACCTATTCTTGCCATAAATCTATTGAATGTTGATGGTAAAAATGCCAAAGTTCGAGTCAAAATTTATGATCATAGAGCATATCATGATCCTACCCATTTGTATGGCAAAGGTATGTAACTCAAAATACATTTAAATATTAATTAACTATAAATTCCTGATTCACATCTATATAAGTATAGCTAATTATTTAACTGTAATTATAGTAATTAAAGGCCAATAAATAGAAAATATTTAGTCTATTATTATTGGTTTTTATACTTTTCTTAATTTATGATTTATTCGAAATGTTTTTCTGCAAAATTTTTTATCAGAAAATGTTTTATTTAAGTTAAAGAGTTTTAAATATTAAATGATGTAAAACATTTGTGTTAAGATTTTGGTTAAAAAATTGAAAATAAATTATTTTAAATCTTTTATTAAAGGTCCATGGAAATATTTTGGTCACGGCTATGGTATAGATTACGGTTTTGACCATGATGGAACTCAGTCTCATGAGAAAGGTATTCAATTAATGATTTGAAAACAATTCTAATTTTTCTTTTCTTTGGCTTTAAGGCTATGGATTCGTGAAAGCATTTGCCCGAGAATTTTGTAAAGAAGGCTATAGATGTCGACCACCAGATCCTAATTTCTGGAGAATGACGAGCCTTACAGCTAATGGTTTGTCATCAGAACCCTACTTCGCTCGTCCCCCTTCAGATGTTATGGAACCAAGAATTCCTCAAACAATACCAGACCCTATTGTTGCCAGCGATGAGTCTAATTATATTGGATTCAAAACCATTTTAGGTCCGAATAGATATATCGACCGATGAGTTCTGTTCGACATTCAATCAAATTTCAATCTCTCATTAAAACAGTTTTATTTAATAAGAATTTATTTAATAAAGACATTTATATTACATTTATTATAGACTTTTTAAAATTTGATAACTTTATAATTTATCTCATAAAAAGAAATGAAAGACAATTGAAAAAAAATCAAAGATTTAAAGTTCCAATAAATTAATCTTTGTATAAATCACGGGTGGAAACACTCATAATTAAAATTGTGTGAAATCTTTATAAAAATAAATTATATTATAAATTAAATATTTATTTGAAAACCAGAGATAAATGACTAAAGATTAAAGAAAAACAATTAAACATAGAATAACTTCTATTAAATACATTATTATATTATGTATATGTCGTGATAAAAGACAATTTAAGAATTGATACAAATTGAATTTCTCGTTTGTTTGTTGACGACTTGTCTAAATTTTATATTGTTTTTATTGAGAAATGAAATATACTTATCATTACTTTCTTAAAATGCGACATAATTTCAAAAGATTAATCTTATACACGAATATAAGAATAGATAATTCATTTTAAGCCTCATTGTAATTCAATTAGAAAGTCTGAACATTGATTTACAATATTATTAGATGATATTACTCTTAAGCATGATGCCATTTTCCTAAAATATAATTTTTAATTCACAAATATCATGGTTACAGTTCGACAAAATTGAAGTCAAAAATTGAAAAAAGTATTAGGTTTTACATTATATAGAGTTTTCACTCTATTTATTTGCAAAATTATTCATTAAATAAAATAAAATATTAATTTCCATAAACACTATCACTGTTTGCCTTCAAATAAAGTAATTACAAATTTTAATTTAAATTTTAAAAATACGACAAATTCTAAAAACCAGACTTTTATCATGCTAAATATGCTCAATGTGCGCAATGTGTTGAATAAAAGATCAAATATATGCAAAAATATAGAATTGTTGAGTGAAATTTGAACTTAAGTTTACAAAACTAACGGAAATAAGTGAAATGATAATCAAATAATAAGTAAAGCCTTTAGATTTGTCTTAAGATTCAAATGAATAACAATTGTTTAGTAACCCATTTATGAAATAAGTCAACCAAACATGTCTTTCAAATTAAATTTCAGAGACAATAGACCAGAAGAATGACACGAATAACACCAGGACCGTATATTTTTTAAAGTTTAGGTTCCTATATGGCTCTGAATATTGATGAACTGTAAGAGATGATCGATTTAAACTTTTAACAAATAAAATGTGAATATTGTTCAAATGTTGCTCGTATTAGTCATACTATTTTGCGATAGAGATCTTGAGTACATCTAATGAATTATAAAGTAGATAAAGTCGACAAAAATTAATAATAAAACTAAACTGAATTGTGTTTCGGTGGCACTGAAAATACAATTAATTACATACTTTCCCCAAATCTTTTGGGAGGAGTTTTACTCAGTTTTGAGAACACAATTCAGTAATATTTTAAATCAATGTCTCATAACTTGTAAGAAGTCTCGAAATTTGTGAAATTCACATCAATTTTAAATTAAAATCAATATATTTATACAATTATTATAAGACATTTGAATTATTGAAATTGTTTATTATATTCAGTAGTATTCATGTGAACCCAGCTTATCAGCAATGGGCAGGGTAAGTTATTAAGATCAACTTTATCTGATAAAGTGTACAGTAAGATAAATCTTAGATTGTAAAACTTACAATCTAACTTTCTATATAAATCCTTTCGCTGGGAAAATGTAAAGGGTCCAAATGATGAATTGATTGATGAGGAAAAAGCTTTAAATTTTAATTTTAAATCAAATTTAATATTTACACAAAAGTTCTTCAGATCACAAACTGAGACATTTCTTGGGCTTGAGTTAAAGTATGTTACAAAAGAGTTAAATATAACTTTTCATTTGTTTTCAGATTTTGAGATCGATTTTCCTGTTGATCATAACATGTGTTGCCGTAAATGGTTCCCCGAAATTTGGTGAAAGGATTCAGAAGGAAAACTCATCGCTCATTGATATAGTATTTCGACCAAATCACTCAAATTACTCACAAAATAGAAAAAATGAATCAATAAATCAGTTGAATGTTCCGATCATTAAAAGAAATGGACTCAAAGAAAATGAAAAAAGTAATAATTCTATGCAAACATTTTAAACAACTAAATTGGCCATTTGCTATGTATGCCAAACAGCCCACATACAGACTGATCCTTATCTAAATGTTTGAATAATTTTTATAAATTTAATTTCTACTAAAAACAAATCGGTTGAGTCATAACTTATTACATTAGCGATACATAATGTTTAATATACAGCAATAGTTTGGGATTTCAAAGAATAATTATTGATTTGATTTTAAATTAAAAACAATTATATTTATATTTAGATCAACCGAATGGTCAGACACTCTCCAAAGTCGATAAAAAGAAAGAAAATAATGGATTAAATTCGAGCCAAACATTTTCAGAGAGGAATATAATTTCAGAGGAAGTGCTTACAGATGTGACACAAACTGAACCAAAAATTTTAAAAAAAGGAATTGAATCTAAGATTGATTTCAATCCAGAAATTGGTTCTTTTGAAATCAATTTTCCAGATATTCCCGAATTAGCGGGCAGTGAGCAGATTAGAGGCGCACCAATTCCTCCTCCACCCCCAAAACCGCCAAAACAAGTTATGCCTGATTTCCCAAGTTTTTATCCACACTATGCACACGATCAACATAATTATGATGAGTCCGATGGAAGACAAATCAGCGAATCAGCGCCACAACAGACACAACACTCTCTTTTAGCAGATTTTTCAATGAATATTCCCAAAGGATTTCCTCATCCAAAAAAGGTGAGACTTTTTTCATATAAATATTATATTAATTGAAATAATTATTTTATTGTAAATATAGGACAGAAGGGCTGACTTCAAAAAACAAGAGATTGGAGCGCGAAATGTTGAAGGTAAACCCTGGGGAACTAAAAGGTCATACACATACAGAGATCCGAATCACCCGAACAACTTTATGGAGATGAGTGAAGTGACAATGACTATCAACAGGCAAATGAACCCACAGGAGGCTCAGTCTCAGATTCAGAGCTTTCTAGAAGCGGCTCAAAATGGACAGTATGGTCCCGTCTCATCCATTAGCACCGGACAGAGTCCAAATCAAAGACACAACGCTGACAGTTATGATTCTGGAGAATCACATTTAATTGCCTCCGAACCCATGGAACCGATTGAACCAAAATTTCCGAATTTTTAAACTTTTTTTTCGAAAACTTTTGTTTTGTTTTTATATTTAATTTGAAGAGCTTTTGAAGAAACAAATAATCATTTATTTTATTCTTATTTTGACCACAAATTGGAATTAATTTTCAATAAATTATTTGCACTAAAAAATAGTCAATAATAGACTGCCTTTAGCTGTGTTTTGAGTGGAATTACATATTATTTGAATAATTATTATAATTATTAGTAAATCATAAGATAAAGAGCTAAACATTAGTGAAGACATTAATGAAGACATTTGTGAAGAAATGTCTCAAAAAATTTAAAATATATTATAATTTGTAAATCAATAAAAATAGAAAAATGAAAGGAATGGAAGATAAATCAATCCCTGCCAGAGCTGACCAGTTGTAGGATAAAGAGGAATATGTAAACGATATCGACGTAAAGCATGATTGAGGCCATAACGTACTCCTCGGGACTGATCTCATATTTTTTGCCGCCAGTAATAAGTTGTGTATCGTATGCCAAGAATAGCATAAAAAGAACGGTTCCAATACCCGCGTAGACGACAAGCAGGGCCTGAGAGCGCATAAATATCATGACAATACCCATTACCATTAGTCCAATCGAAGCAATAGCCAGAACCCAACCAAATCGAGTGAAATCAAACTAAAAATACAAAATATTTATAACAAAATATAGACTCAATTCATCGGTCACTCAGTTGTCACTCACTTTTGTCCAAAAGGAGAGGACAGAGACAGCAGTACAGCAAACGGCTGTAATTCCAGCTGCGATCAGAACAGAGTCTAACTTATGGAAGGAGCAAATCATCGCAACCATAAAACTGAGTGCAAGAGTAAATAGACCCAAAAGGATGAGGTTTGTCGGGTGATTCCTTCGCGGACCCTTACAACACATCAGAGTTATGTAGAGCGAGAAAAAGACGACATACGCCACATAATAGAGCCAAATGTTATGTCGAACCCAATTCTTGATTGAAGGCCTGCAATGAGACAAAAATTTCATTATTTGTGATCACTTTTAGATGTATTTGACATTACGTGAGGACAACGATTGCGGTCAAACCAAATGTTACGAATAACTGAATGCTTAGAATTGAGTAAACCTTTTGAACAAACATTCTTCTGATGTTCTTATCTGCAAAACCGGCCCAATTGTTAGCCTCGCCGTCATTTGGAGCTACCGTTACATTATGAGAACCGCCTCCTGTGTTGTATCCAACATTATATCCTCCCATTTGATCGTCATATTTGGGGGCAGCCATTGGATACGCGAAACCGGGCGATGGCTGTTGAGAGCCAGCTATACATACAATGCTGTTATAATCAAATGATTAATCGGTAGAAGACTTACCTGGATATTGACCACCAAATTGCTGACCATAAGGGGATTGTTGGTAAGCCTGTGGCTGCGGATAAGATTGAGGGTATGGCTGTTGGGGGTATTGTTGAGACATTTAATCAAATTTCGTCCAAATATTAAAACTTGAATTCGGTTTAAGTGATGGTAACTATTGTTTAAAATATTTTAATTCAATTGATTTATTGAAAGATAATGTGATAACTCTCTTACAATCAAAGAACAGATGTTTAAGAGATCACACAATTGTCACAAAACAAAATGTCTATTTTGATGACAATTTGTTGTTATTCAGACTTACCTTTAAATTGAATCAATTCGTAGATTGTTATTAGTTGTTATCAATTGTCAAATATTAAGACAAATGAAGAGAATTACGACAAATCAGTTGTAAAAATAAAAAAAACGAAAGACTAATACAATTAAAACAATATTATCGTTAATCTCAATAATCAATGGAAATGTCAGATAAAATATCTGAAAATAATGTAATACTTTTTAAAATCAATTGAAGACTATTGGACTCTAATGAAGAGTATTTCACTAAAATGAGTAACAAATAGTAAATACAAACTGAAATCCAATGAAATATGTGTTTCTATGACAACACATATTAAATCACTTGTTGTTTAATTTTTAGTAAAATTTTGCATAACTTTTATATATAACGACAAAACATAACTCAATTGCGTTATAAGTAGTTAATCACCAAAATCTGTTCATTTTTCGTATCATTTTATACACATTTTAGTGACATTTGAGCACAAAATTGATTGATTGATGTCTTTACAGCTGTAGTTGAAGACACTTTTTTCTTTAAAATACAAATCCATTGCTCTTATGATACCAAAAGTAAGACAAAAGTATAGCTCTTCACTAAAATATGGATTATCTGAGAAATTATCTTCTTTTAACTTCTACTCGAGTTTAAACTTCATTTCAATGGAGTCTTCCCTTATATTGTGGATATTCTGCGTACAGTTTGACTCAAAAGACAAACCAAAGAATATTTTAGAATTTAATGAATTCATTATTGGATTCAATAATATCTCATAAATTGTTTGTAATAAAAACGAATGGAAGAAAACGAGAGAAAAGACTCTTCTATTCATTACTCAGAAGTTATGAATGTCTGGACTCATCGCTAAACTCTGGTTTGAGCTTTGGTTTGAGTAGATTTTTGAGTGAAATCAAAGGGAATGACCTCTTAATGACCCCTTAAATGAGTCTAATTTGAAATTATTTAGAAATTAATTAACAATTTATTTAAATATATTTATATATATTGTGTTTAAAGAGATTTAGTATTTGTTGATCCCGAAGAGTCTGACCAAATGGAATTGCGGGAGTTTTGGAAGTAATACCAACAAAAGGGCACAAAAGTTGACCACAAAATGGATTGAATCGTATTTCGTGTAAAAACTCGTCAGAAAAAACCTTAAAATAAATCAAACATAAAATTAAGTGAAAAGAGTTATCAATAAAACAGTAATTACAGTATAATTGGGACGACAGTCAAGAATTTTCGGGTCGAAGTGAATTGGACGCCGTCGTCGATCTGTTCCCAATGAGTCAATTTTCTGACTTTTCCCTGATCTCCTGACTCCCAGGGCGTACCCTTTAGTACGTGGAATATAACGAACATCACCTGAAAAGTGAGTCAATAATTAATAGAAGACTTCAATAGTTGTCTGTTTGACAGCTAAACAAATATAGTCTAAAAAGTGGTATAAAATTGTTTATTAATTGCAATTAATTAATACTAATTATTACCGCATTGTGTATGACATTAGTGAGGGTCCAAACCATCGCCACCGATAGAAAAGGAAACGACAGAAGAGCCAAATGGAGGAGAAGAACACCGCAGGCATAGGATAACCACATTCCTCTAGAATTGAGCCAAAGAGAGTTTGGATTGACTTCGGCGGGGGTTCCCCCTAACATCATATCACATAACACCAAATATGACAAGCGGTTGACTCCACTCATAATTGTTACTAAAATATCAAATAAATGTCAATTAAATGTGATATCAATTAAACCGAAAAACAATACTTTGAGATTTGTATCCATAAAACACTTGTAAACAACTCTCTAATCAGCGAACGTTACGTCAGTTTTGTCTCTAATCTGTGGATTAGTTTTCAATAATAACGTCAAATAAATGTCAAATAAATGTCAAATAATTTAAATAAATTCTTCAACTTTTGCGGAATCCCTTAAAATTCTGTCTTTTCTTGGACTTGTCTTAATTAACAAATTGTATGAAAGCCTTAAATTACTTTTAGATAGGTTTAACATATCTCGAGTATTAAATTTCAAATCCGATGTGTCTATAAAATAGGAAAGATATCAACCCTTTGCCCAACATTTTTGTCCAAATGTTAAGAATTGGCAAAAAAATGATTATAAAATAATTAGTTTTACAAAACATTAATTAAATAACATTTAATTAAAACTAACAAATATACAAACGCTTTCTATAACTTTACTCAGTATCCCTTTAATTGAGAAAATCTAATAGTAAAATGAGTAACAAAAGCTAAAAATTCAAAATAAAATGAAGATGATCATTTTATTAGATTAAAATTTGGTTAAAAGAAAGGAAATCTCATACTATTTGAGTTAATTATACATAATTTTTTATGTTTTTTCATATTTAGAGGATTTTTGTTGTTTGTGTTGATTATTCGAAATAAAGAGTTTATTGAACTCATAATTGGTTTTAAAGTGTTTAACAAAATAAGAGAAAATAAAATGATATCATTTGTGAGAGAATTAGTTTAGAATATTCTGTTATATAAATTGTAATTCAATTGATTTTCCGTTCACTTCATTCATTGAGTTTCGCTATAATTAATTGGTTTTCAAACAAAACACAAATGTATTTGAAATTCTTATTACTGGGTCTGACATTTCACCTAATAGTGGGACAGGATCTTAAACTCCTCGAGAATTTAGATGAGAAGATTGAAGCATGGAAGAATCAAACGGCTCACACACAGCAAGTCAAGAGTTGGGGGACATTTTCGTGTAAACCCATAATCAATTTGATTGAGATTGTCATCCGAGTTCTGATAAGTCTTTTGAAAGCTGTTTGTCAACTCGTGGATCAACTCATATCTATGATCAGTCCAAATGACTCCTTAAGAGAAGTCTTAGATGTTTTAAAGACAAACGGAATATTAGGAGTTGTAATAATCTTGCTCAATTTGCTCATTCAGATCTGGTGAACCAAAAAATCAAAAATATTTATAATATGACTTTAATCTTAAATAAATGATGAAAAAAATTAACTGTTCGTAACAAATGATCACTATTTAAATTTTATTAAAGAAATTTCAAATTTAAAAGAAAAAGTTATTTTTGAGATATAATATTTTGATTAAAAACATATAAATATAAACATGTCATGTAATATATGCCATACATTAATAATTATTATGCTTATATATTAAATAAGCAAGGCAAATTCTTAACTTTTTTTCGAAATGGGATTCGCTATAAATACAATACCTTAAGAAAACAAGAGTTAACCGAAAAGATAGTATCTTTCAGAAACTTCTTAAATTCAAGATTTCGAAAATAATATAATGATAAATTAGATTAAATCCTTCAAAACACAAAGAAGAGCAGCAAGTTAATATTTGGAAATTAAATTGATCTGTTAATTTTATTTAATACACGGTTTAATGAACCCTTTATTTTGATTTTTGAAACAGATTTGACGAAAATATGTTCTTATATTTAGTGGTATATAAGCGTTGATTCAATAAATTAGTTATATTTAAAAGTTTTATATTTTATTCATTCGTTAATTAAATGATTCGAAGAAATGTATTTAAAAGTCTTAATAATCGTAGGATTAATGTCTTCAACAGTTTTGTCGAAAAACTATCAAATTCTGGATAATCTCGAGAAAAAGATCGATATCTGGAAGCAAGAACTCGAAGAAAAATCATCTGAAACTGAATCTGAGACAAAGTACTCGACTGGTCAGTGTCCCTCTGCTGTTCTTATAAATATAATTTGGGGTATTATTTATGTTTCCGAAACATTATTGAAGTTTATCTGTGAAGTCGTCAAAAAACTGCTCGAAAACACACAAAACGAAAAATTAAAGATAATGTTGGGATCACTTCAGTGCGACAAAAGTCTGGTGACCGCTATTCTGGCCCTAATGGACCTCATTATGAAAAGACTTTCTTTATCACTCGGAACAGCAGACCATTAGTTTGATTAATATATTTATAACAATAAATCACTTATTATTATAAGAATAGTCTAATTAAAGACATTTCTAATTCACTTCTCTTCACTTTTCATCCGATATAAGTCAGTCATTCTGTTGTTGTCGTCATTTCGTATAACATTTTTTAAATAGTGAGCACTCAGTCACTCATTCTGTCAAAAGAATTGACATTAAATTTTTTTTTTTTTATTGACAAATATTTATATAGAGTTTTTGCAATAATATAATCAAATAATATGTTATAAAACTCTGATATTTAAACCTTTAGATTAATTTTATTATACTTTTTAATGTGTTTAAGTCCTTTGCTCTTGAGTTTTGACCATCTTTTAGCTTTATAAATGCACCATGCAAAGCCCCATGAAATCACGAATAGAAGGGCAGAGCAAAGTGTTGTCAATACAATAAAGAGAACGTCCGCACCGGTTATATCTGTACCGAATAAGCTTGCAATCAATGCCCCAATTATTAGAACCGTAATCGAGACGGCATATGAAATGGCAATATTGAGATGATCTTTAAGTTTTCCCCACCAAATAGCATTAATTAGACCTAAGAAGGCAACTGCTATCACACCTGTGCTCAAGAAAATCACTATCGCCTGATTTGTGTCAAACTTATTGTAGAAGAGATCCCTTCCAGTTATGCCAAAGTAAACCGAAAATAATATAACCACTGAATTAAGTACACAAAGAGAGACCCGAAACACTTTGATGGCTAAGTGAACGTATGCCATATCCAGACTCATTTCTGCGACTTCTGCATCGAGTTGAGGCATTTCCGCCCCTTCCGTTGAATAGATCATCGCTTATCGCAATTGTTGTCTCAAATAATCAATAATTAGTGTTCACTCAAATGTAATTATATACACAAAACTGAGTGATCATTAACGGGTGAATTAACGGCAGATTACTCTCAGATATTATCTCTAATAAACTTTTATATTAAGTGTTGGACTCGATTTGAGACGCATTTTATAATTCAATACAAAGTCAACGAATATTTTTGCAATCAATAGAAGAACTAAAATATGTTTTTTGTGATCAAATTATTCTAAATATAAGAATATTCTTTGAAATCACGCAAAAGAATCATTAATTCTTATTTCAAATGATAGTCACAAATATATACGTATTGAGCGCTTCACCTGAACTAATGCTATCATTTTATTTATCTTTTATATATAACCTAACCTAGCTCATGCTCAAAACTTATTCCAAAAGGCGAGTAACAAACACTGTTAATGTAAATATTTGTATGAAATGCAGAATCTATTTATTCTTTACATTTGAAATGTATAATCAATTTTGGATTATTATTTCAAAATTCTGATATAATGGAATCAGTAAAATGATTGAACCAACAATTTTTGAAAAAGGATACTAAGAGTTATCATACTTTCAAAATTATTCGAGGAATCAAAATGACTTTGAATTAGAGAAAATAATCTCCAATTACTTGACAAACAAATTGGTTTTTCTGAGAAATCAAAAATAATAATTATTTGTCAAAATTATTCTTCTTTTTAACTATTAATGAGTTTTTTTGAAGGTCTTGTGAGTGAGAGAATTGCGAGTATTTTTGGATAAACACGAAACCGGTAGAAATTCTTAAAACTACATAAAACTAGAAACAAACTAGTTAAACTTGAAATGTTAATAATTTTTCAGAGCTTTATAATCGATTTATAATATTTTAACAAAATTGATCACTAATTCTAATAATATTGTATCAAACAAAATGAATTTATTTCTTTTTATAATATCGTTTGTAATAATCGCAACATCTCATGGTATGTATCAGATTATTAGATTCGTTATTAAGAGTATCAATATTTTCATTATTTAACAATTTTTAAACTGAAGGTCAGGTGTATGGTATGGTATATAATACCTCATTCATTCATTTATGCAGTGATTGTATCAAAAATATTTATGAATTACTCAATAATAATCTTATTTTTAGCCAAAACACCGGTTAAGAGATTAAACACCGGCCAAGAAATTCCTGTGATTGGTTTGGGCACCTGGCAAACAGAGGGACAAGAAGTAGTCGATGCTGTGAGAGACGCCTTACAAGTTGGTTATCGACACATAGACACCGCTTGGTTTTACCACAACGAGAGAGAAGTCGGTAAAGGATTACAAGAAGCCATCGATAAGGGAATCGTTAAAAGAGAAGATGTTTTTATAACAACAAAAGTGTGGCCAAGAAATTTGAATCGAAGAAAATCATTTGAAATAATTCAAAATTCTTTAAGACTTTTAAACACATCTTATGTTGACTTAGTTCTAATGCATTATCCTCTGCCATCCTCTCGCGCCACCGCACAGGTATATAAAGCACTTGAAGATGCATTCGATCAAAACATGGCCCGTTCTATAGGTGTTTCCAATTTTAAGCCATCAGAAATCAAATCTTTAATGACACTCACAAAAGTCAAGCCATCTGTTAATCAAATAAGAATTCACCCTGGCTTTAACCAAGATCAAACTATTGATTACTGCAAACAAAATAATATATCTGTTACGGGTTATTCTCCTTTAGGGACAGGTAGTCTTGTTAGAGATTCAGTTCTTACGGAAATTGGTAAGAGTTATAACAAAACAGCTGCACAGGTGGCTATTAGATGGCAAATCCAAAGGGGACTCATTGTTATTCCAAAGAGTACTCATAAGAACAGAATTATTGAGAATTTTAATGTTTTTGACTTTAATTTGAGTGAAAAACAAATCAAAAGAATCGATTCAATGCCACAAAAAGACATCAGAGATTTTTGGGGATAAAATTCTAAGATAACTAATTTCTTCGAATTTTTTTTTATCATCAATTGATTCTATTAACTTTACCATATTTTATTTAATATTCTAAGTTCTATATTTAACAAGCTAACTTAATTATTAAAATAAATCAAATCTTTTTTTGAATTAAAAACTTTGCCAATAAAATTGAATCTCAATTTAACCGATATTTAATAAGTATCATGATAAATTTAGTGCAAATTTAAATTTACAAATAAACATTAATATTGAAAGTAATTACAAATATTGTTAAATAACTCATCAAATCATTTGAAGTAATTTAATGGAAATCTTGTATTTATAGCTCTTATTGTTTTGTTTGACTGAATTTGTTTGTTTTGATCAATTAGTAAGTCAGTCATGTCCTGTCCTGAATTCATCCCAAGCTTTTCCAATAAACATTTGGTTTTGATCTTCTTCTGGATTAGAGTTTATGAAGAAACAACACTTGGTTTCAGTATTTTGCTGTCTCTCTCTTAAATCAATTAAAGTGTCGATTAATCGATAAATTTCTCTGAAGTTTGACTTATCTTTGAATCGATAATCAGATCTACTGCTCTCCTGTTCAGCCTCTTTAACGAGTTGTCCGATAGTCTGTATGGCCTGAACGAGAGCGGTTCCCATATATCCTTTCATTTGTTTTGGCATAATTTTGTGCCAGTTCAATTCCCCGTCCTCTTCGTTTATCAAAACCCATTCGTACTCTCTATTGAAGGCATCTCTGAGTCCTTTCGTATCGGTTTTAATGTATTTTTCAATCATTTTAAACGATTTGTCAAATATTTGATATTCAATTGACTTGATTTCATCGCTAAAGGCTTTCGATACTTTTTGACCCATTTCTCAATCAACTGAAAAATTGAACCCAATTTTCAGTGAAAATACCACGAATTCAGAGCTCACTTCAATTCACTAATTGTTTGGTTTTAATAAGAATTCCAATTAAAAACAAATTACATATAAAACATATGGTAATCGATTAAATGGCAAAATAATCTTGCAATTTATAATACATTCACATTCACTTTCCTCCACCTTTTTTCTACTTTTATTTATTACAAAATTCTTGGTTTAAATGATTTAAAGTAGAATATTATCAAAGACTTACCCTTCAAATAACTTTATTTATTTTTATATAAAATATGAAATACAATATAATTATTAAAAATGTTATAAAATTTAATTAAAAATATAAAATCATTTAATGAGATATCATTTGATTTGTCCTCACATTCATTGCTTTATGTTTTGAAATTAGAAAGTAATGAGAAAATTGTGAGTCATTTGTCTCTCAATTAATATAAAAACATTTTATGAAAAAATCAAATAATTTTATTCAATTATTAGACATTTTTATCGCTTTTATGACTCATCTAATGATTAGTATTAGAGTTGAGATCATAAATAGTTTTTCATTTGGTCTCTAATCTTAAACTTAATATAAGTTTATATCAATTCTTGAATCGTTTCCAGACATTCACCACATTCTTATGGTTATCGTATTTTTCTCCGCCCCAGAAGACAAACCCAAGAAAAGACAGTTTTGGATCTAATTCTTGGCCGCGAAGTGCAATCAAGTGATCTACCAATTGGTAGATCTCATCGAATGCTTTTTTATCGGTTCGATATCCAATATTTTTGGCTTCTCTCAGAAGTTGTCCGCAGATCCTAATGGCCTCTGAGTAACCCATTCCTCCTTTTCTTCTGTTTGAGTTGAGATGTCGTTCAAAGACGTTATACCAATTCAAATATCCATCCCTTCCTTCACTATTTGCTAATTGATATTCTCTGCGAAAGCGTTGAGACAAACCTTTTGTATTGTTTTTAACATATTTTTCGATCAAAACAAAGGATTTGTCGAAAATCTCGAACTCAATAGTCTTTCGGTTTCCTTGAATAGAGCTCTGACTGCCTCCCATTCCTGTCTACAAATTCATCAAATTATTCAAATGTCTTGTAAATCGTTGTTTTGTGGTAAAAGACATTCAATTGTTTATTTCGATCATATCTTAACTTAATTGAGAGACATTAATTAATCTTACAAATTGAGAGTAAAAGCACTTTAAAACTGAATATAAAATATATAAAAGTTTTAACTTTTTAAATAAAAATTTAACATTTTTTCGATAAAATTAGTTTTGGTTAATTACATGATATAATTACATTATAAATATTTATATGAATTACACCTCTCAATGTTTTCTCAATTTAAAATAGTTTAGGAAAATCATATCACATATTATGATGTTTTTGATATCTCTTTCAAAACAAAATAAAAGTACAGCCATAAGAGGGAAAGAAGCAAGGTCATAATATGACCGTCATATAAATGTACATGTGGTCATACAATATAATATATTGTCACTTATGGCGCTCACGTATATTACGCTCAAATAAACAGTTTAAAAGTTATTGTCCTTTACTTTCAAATTAAAGATTTTTTTGCATAAAATTGGTCTTTGAAAAGGAGAAAGGTTTGGTAGATCTGTTCTTGTTTTCGCAATGAGCTAATTTATTGCTAGATCAAATCCTGAAATTTGATAAATATTGCGTAAACTTTTCTCAGACATCTATAAAGTAATAAAAATTTATCAAATTAGGCTCATTTCAATATTCAAATAATTATTATTGAAATTTAATGAAAATATTATTTTTCTTTAGATTTAAACCAAAATTTTAATATAATTATACATATATTTTATATTTTGATTTATAGAAGTCATTATACTTTGTTTGAACCAATTTATTTGAACTTTGATTCAAAAATAAAAACAAAAAGAATCACAATTGAGGATAATAAATGATGAGGGATATTATCTGCTATTCGAAATTACCATTTGAAATTGATTGCAATATTTCAAAACATTTAATGTTTAATGGATCCAGCTCTTCATCTTGATATTAAATATTAAATGGATTAAAACTTTTTCATTTACAGGATTAATGTCAACTAAACCAAGTTTTAATCGGTTTTAAGCATTGATTTTGTAGAAATGATTGTAAAATGATGTCACATAATTTGCAAACATTTACCCGTCTCAATTTATTCCTTTAGATTAATATAGATTATTTTTTGGTTTAAAGACTTAAGACTCAGGGCAATTGTGACACATTATTAGGATTACATGATAATAAAAATGGTCACAAAGCGAACTTTTTAATTTATTAAGATTAGATTTGTCCTAGTTTCTTTTTTGTTGATTCAAAAAGAAAAGTAAAATGAATTGAATTATCGTTTGTTTATTACATAACATTATTAACACATTTATAACACAAGTTTTATATTAAAAACTTCGGTTTAGAAAACGCCTCCGACTCTGACCTTTCGATATATAAAATATGTGAAATCCTTTACAACTCTTATTTGTCGATCAATTTGTATGTAAAGTGAAGAGACTTTTGAATACTTTTTACAAAATTCGCTCAAAAGTCGATTTATTTTTGAAGAAATCAGTGATAAATTCAGCGCAAAAGTAATGGAGAAATCGATGGAGAATACAACAAAACGAACCATTCTTTTTGCATTAATGAATGGTAAGGATAATGTGGAGGCATCACAACAATTGGCTCATATTTTGCAAGAGAAAGGCTTTGAAATTGTTTTCGCTGTCGACAAGATATCTTCAGAATTAATTGACAAAACCTCTGGTTTTCAACTCGAAGTTTATGATTGTTTGCCACCAAATGAATGTCCCGAAGAAAATACAGAATTTATTCTCAACTCTTTGGACGGATCGCCGATAGAGAAGATCAAAAACTTGAGCCAAAGAATTGTCGGACAAAAGTTTGAATACATCAAAAAGTGTGAAAAATTCAACGAAAAACTCATTGAAAAGATCAAACCTGAACTCATTCTGATTGAATCTTTGGTCTGTTCCCCTGCGCTAACCAACAGCGGTATTCCCTGGGTTTGGCTTAACTTTAGTCCGCCTAATATATGTAGAAACGACAATAGAATACCCCCGGGATGGTCAGGTAAGCACATAATATTACTTATACTTATTTTATATCAAAATTAATTTTTTGATAAATATTTAGGTCTCAGTATTCAAAAGTCATCGGAATTTCCGAAATTCATAGACGAATGGAATCAAATATTCAGTGATCTTAGGAATCGCATCAACAGCTGGTGTTCCTTTAAAGGAGCGCCTATTCTTCCGAACAATTTATTCCACCCGCACTCACCATTTCTCAACCTTTATGTCCACCCAACTGTACTCGATTATAAATTAGGTAACACTTGGGAATTGAAGGAATGGGTACAGGTTGATTCACTTCTCAAGAGAAAAACACCAAAGAGCTTTACCATTCCCGAGTCTTTACGTTCTAAACCTGGTAAACTAATTTACGTTTCACTCACACCTTTCGCTTCAGTGGATTTGATGAAAAGAGTGACTTCAATATTGTCTGATTCTCCCAATAAGTTCATTGTATCGAAGGGACAGTTCCACGATAAGTATGAATTGCCTGATAATATGTGGGGATTGGAAGACATACCTCTTGACGATGTCATTCATCACATGGATTTGGTTATCACTTGTGGTGACAGCAATTCAATAACTAAATGTTTTCTTAATGCGAAGCCATTGATTGCAATGCCTTTAATTGGGGATCAGTTGGACAATAGAATGCGACTCAAAGAGATGGGCTTTGGTTGGGGTTTAGATCCGTTTACTTGTAATAAAGAAACGTTGATTTGTATGATTGAGTCCACACTCGTTGACAAAGCACTTCCTCGAAGAATGTCTGTTATCGCGAATGCAATTAATAGATCGGAATCTGCAAAACAGGCCACAAGTTTAATCCAAAAGATCTTAAATAATCAAAATAATGATAATAATACACAAAACGAAATAGATCAAACTTTGGAACCAATTATTTGGAAAAATGAGAACCCAGTGTCGGTATTGTGTGAAACAGAGGCTTAAACTCATTATAATTACATAAATCACTAAAAAAATTAAAAAAATATTAATTAACCAAAAGTATGTAAAAATGCTTAACCTTTAAATGTATCTTGTTCTTGGTCTTTCTATTCAATAATTTGTTATATCATACTATTTTAATCTCACTTAACTGTAAACTAATATACTGTAAAAATTATAAATCAATCATGCTTGTTTTATAGAGTAAAAACTTCAGATGATTCAAATTCACCAGATTTTAGTTGCTATTAATGTTTTCATTTAATTTGTATTAAAATTAATAATAAAAACAAATTTAATCATTCAATTCACAAACGTAAGACTGAAATGTTTATCCAGTTCATTGACTAAATTGTAATGAAGTCAATTGAGCTGACATTCGATTAATCTGACGTAAATTTCCTAACATTTGACCACTAAATTAGTGGAAATAATGACTAAAATGTATGAAAAATAATTTGGAAGTTTGATTAAATATTGACATAGATTGACAAAGATTGATGCGTTTAAAAAGTTAATAGATTAACGACATTTCATAAAGAGTTGTATCCATATATCTTTACTATTATTGAACTGAAGACATTTCATTATAAGAAATTATAGAATGAATAAAAAGATAAATATGAAGAGATTGACAACATTTTTGTCGCGTTCGCCAAATAAGTTCATTGTATCGAAGGGTCCTTTTAATCAAAATTATGAATTATCCGATAATATGTGGGGTTTGGAGCGATTACCTCTAAAAGAATCGGTTAAATCAGCTGATCTAGTAATCACTTGTGGAGACAATAATGTTTTTACCGAAGTCTCTTCTATGACAAACCCCTGGTTGTAATGCCCTTATTTCGTCAACAGTTGGATAGCGCACAGAGTGCTAAGGACAACGGTTTTGGTGTTATTCTGGAGCCTTTCAAATGTCAAATTTCGACTCTTTCCGGATCAATCATTTGTATGCTGAGCGACACTTTAGTACAAAGAAGGCTCAAAAATATTTCATATAAAATGCAAAATTCAAATAAAATAAAAACAATTTGTAGTTTAATTGATGGAATTTGCTAAGAAATATTTGATTCATTAATATTTGAAAATTTTTGAAATACTTTCATTTTATTAATTAATCATATTATTTAACTGCTAATGGGGTACTCAATAATTTTCAATAATTATCATTAGCTGCTATAGAAAGTTCCACAATTATTATTAGTAAATAATAATTAATTTGTTTTATAATTTCAATTTCTCAATCATTTCTATTTTCAAAACATATTCTGTATTTACAGCAAATAATGTAATTTCTTTCCCTTCTTTGAATAGAAGCTATGATTTTCTTCATTTTATTTTATCGATTACTTATTCAAATTCCAGAATTGAAAAGAAATATATTTTGTTAATTGATTTACTCATTAAATAAATTTCAATCAAAACTTATGTTTCATTAATTATATGAAAATATTTGGAGAGTCTATTATTGGGTATATTTTTTTTGAAATAATTAAATACAAGTAATTAACTGATAGTGAAATGTGTTTCTATTGCGATAAGCAGTGGATATAAACAGCTAATAGTAATGTAGTAATTGGTCTCTAAGAATATGAGAGCGCAGTATCGCTCGAAGAAGAACACAGAATATCAATAGAATATTTGGTGCGAACTCATACTGAGAGAACACAACTGTTCTGCCACTCGAGTTTGTCAATTGATTGTTCCGCACAAAAGTGAACCATAAGTATAACCAAATATTATGCAAAAACACATTTTAATTAATAAGAATGTGATTCAACTCAACTGTTATTCAATAGAAATCAGTTCAAAACTATTTGTCATTAATTCTATAAATAAGTATAAACTGTAAAAGTTTTTGAAAGAATTTCCAGATTTTCTGATTAAATAGAATGATGCAAAATTTATATCTAATATCTTATATGACATCTGATAAATTTTTTGAAGAAAAATATTAAAAATCGCTTTCAAATTTGGTCTGAAGTCACCCGAGAAGAGTCACTGAAGTGGATTCCCAATCAGTAAAGAGTTCAGAAGCTTCTCATCAGTTGTTCATCTCTTTCTCTTCTATTCTTCAATTGATTTAAGAAAAATTTTGTGTCATATTTTCAATTTGAGAAATGCCTTACTTTTACGTACATTCAGTGCGAGAAAGGCTTTGCAGCGCCGGAAGGTATTCACGAATTGAATTCAATTTGACTTTTCTTTCTTTTTTTCACTTTTTTATTATTTTCTTTTTTATTGTGTTTTGAATCAATCGAATCAAGAATTTTACTAAAAGTAATTCACTGTAACCGATGGCAACATTCACTGCCAGTGTATACCATCAGTGATGCTGTTGTGATAATTCCCTTCAGATTAGATCCAAAATTAGATTTAAACTAAATTAAACACTGAATTAGTGTTTGGAAAGTAATCAGAAGTTAATTATTGTAAAATTAATGCCTTCCAAACCAATACTAAACCTGAAATTGCCTGTCAGAGTGGTTCCCAATATGGCAAGGGTTCAATTATCCCTTATCTATATCGAAAGAGAAATTTGGCTCATTTACTCGAGAGGCCAAACATCTTTCACGTCACTGATTACTAGTCACTTAAGGGTTTGTCATATACTTCTCTCATCATATATTTTTGATGATTAAAGAGATGATATTTGAGCTCATTTTAAGATGAATGCGAAGCAAGTTCTCTGCCATTAAAATACATTTAAAGTACAAGACTAGAGCTTTGGCTTCAAAATTAAATTAAAAATTATATTAGAATTACAGATAAAAAGCAAAACTAATTCTTAGTTCTCAGAATATTTTTGGTAGATGAAAATTGAAAAAACCATGTTATGACAAATTATCATGATAAAATATATCTTATATCTTAATCTAAAGCAAATTGAACACAATCTAATGCTTTTTTAGTTTTTAGTTTTATTTAGATTTGAATTCTTTTTGAATGAAACGAATAAATTGTCGTTTAATTAACTTTTAATGAATAAAACATAAAATAGTGATTTAGTGATGTTGTGATGTGATGTCGGATGAATCGGTTGTTTAAATCTATTAAATTTAATTACTGTTCGTCTGTTTGTATCAAACAATTTATTCTGATATCGAAAGTGAAGTCAAAAAAGCAATTGACGTTTAAGTGAAAATAAATTGTGTTTTATATTAGACTGTATTCGGAGTCAAAATCGATTTTCAGTGAGATCTTCATTTTGACACTCAGTCTGACACTAAGTTTCTCTTTGGATCCTATGTTTTCCTTCGTCTGCTTTATCTTTAAGAAAATTGTTCAACAAATAGAGAGACACTATTCTTTGACATTCGCTAATCTTTTATATTTAATTAAATGAAAGTCAAAAACAAACCATCTATAAATCTGTATAAAAAATAGTAACGCTGTATTCATACTTAAGTTTTACACATATTTTCATTTTCAATATTTAAAAGTCATATCTCTTTGAGAATATATTTATTGAGTTATTTAATTCATTTAAGGGATGCAATGAATTACATATTGAGTTATCATAATTTAATTTATGGATTATTCACTTTTAGTGAAAATTCCGAACATTTTATGCTTTAACTCATTTTATTGCAAAATAATATTTATTTTTGAATAAATGATAAAATATATGATTTAATTGATATAAATTGTTTAATAGACTTTCGCAGACGTATTGCAATCAGACTCTGATTTGGAGAACAATACTCCAACAAAATGATAGACTCGACAAACAAATTGCAGGTCATTTCGTTCAACAAAAAATTGATGCAATCGTTTATATTATTGTAAGTAATGTCACAAAATTACTTTATTACCTCAGAACCCCGGGGTATTCCCAACTACTTTATTGTATGAGCTTATATCACAGAATACCTAATAATACATTTATAAAGGGCTACTCAGGACTAATATATGTGAGCTTAGTTTGACCACAACTTTGACCACAAATATAATAACAAATTATTACAATTCACAGAATATTCTTAAATAGAGACAAACAAAAGATGTGTTATTGTGTAGAGTTTGAGTAATATATCTTTCATTTGGAAAGTAATTGCAAAAGAAATCATAACTTCAAATCACATAATGGGGTTCAATAGAGGAGTCATTTAATTCTTTATGGAAAATATCTTTAATATCACGTTCTTTACAAATAAATCATTTGGTATAAGATATGGACTGATATTTGAGACAATAATCATATAATCTTATATTTATTACTCACGATTTTAGGGATTCCTCATACGATTTAAGCTTTTATTTCGATCAATATTTATTAGTGATGGACACACTTTATACTAATTATACTTTGTTACAGTTAAAGTTAGACTTTCCTGGGATAGCTTCAAGTAACTCTACTTTGATAAGCTCTTATGACAGAAAACATTTTATTTTAATCAAAAATAGGTTTTGAATCAGAAATGCAAAGGAATATACTCTTGCGAATACACTGTCAACAATTTAAGGGATGCATTTGAGGTCAATCTAAATAATCTTAGTCAATAAGAAAAGAAGCAGAATATTTATTTTTATCGTTTAAAAGGTTAGGTTAGGTTAGGTTTATAAAAAACAAATTCGAGACATTGAAAATTTTCATCCCTTAGGAGTTTTAGGTACATCTCCGTTCTCCTGGCTATACATTTATTATATCTTTTTATCCAAAGTAAACATTTGTGTCTGAGTTATCCTAAAGAATACCATTCCTTCATTTGTTTATATAATAAACATATGTTTGTATTAATATTATTATAAGAATTAATAAAAATATTATTTAATTTGAATAACAGGTCGTAATTATGTTTTACGCAATGATTATAACGATCGTTGTTTTGACAAATTGTCATCGATTTAAACGAAATGCATTTCCAGTTAAGATTCCCCAACGAAAGCATATTCTGGTGAACAGCGACAGTACCTTAAGAATTATGGATTCCAACAAAGAAATTGTCGATTATTCAACGATGACAACCAATGAATCACATCTTTAGTCATTTTACTCATTTATTATTCAAGAAAATCATATAAAACGACTAAACATTAAATGCATTTATGTGTTGAGAAATACATATTTTCAATGAGAAGTAAATAAAAGAAGTTTTGATTAAAATTATTTAATTTACATAAAAGTAAAGTAATTTTCAAACAAATGTTAAAATTAATGTCATATCTAATGTGATCCCTAACTCATGGCTTACTTTAAAGATTAAATATTAATTAAGAATTGTTGAGTAGTTGTGACATAACAGGCATTTCTCACTTTTCTTAATATGTAATAAAATTTAGGATTGACTTCAATTTGATCCTCTTCTATGGCAGTACCACAAAACAATGGTTGATAGTAATTGACATTAATTTTGTCAAAACGGCAACATTTTCCACATTAAAGATGGACTAAAATGAGTCTGACATAAATCTTTTGAAATTATTGCTATAAAAGAAAGTTTAACATTTATAACATTAACTTTAATAGATTTATAGATTATATAATCAAATATAATCTAATTTTGAGTAATCCTGAGATATATGAACCAATAATAATAATAATGAATTAAACTCATGAGTCGATTGATTTTGTCTTTTGTGTTAATTCTAAGAGAAAGTCTATTTCCGTGATTTAGTTAAAAGACATTTGTTGTCCAAATTATACGAAACAACACTTTTATGTGTATTTCAGTTAAGATCCTAAACATAAATCTTGTTCTCCACAACCAAAATGAAGAGTAAGAGATCTAATCATAAAATTTGTTATAAACTCATTTGGTTTTCAATCGTATTTTGATTTAACATAAATATTGCATTATTTTATTATAAGATTATATTAAGACTAGGAGTAGAACTAAGATTGGCTTAACTATAAATACTTAATGCACATGAAAAATGATGTATATCTCAAATTTTCATTTTCGCGTCAAAATCAGTAATTTTTGGCAAGCTTATTTTTATTAAAATTGTTAACTCAGATGTCCATCTGAATGAATAAATTTTTCCATTTCAAAGATTAAATAGTCTTGATAATTTAATTAATCAAAAGCAATTTCATCCATTTCTCCCCTGATGTTCTATTGTTACCACAAATTCACTCTATTCTTCTGATAATCTGAAAGTTTCTTCATCTAAATGGTTACCGAAAAAAAGTAATTCTAAGAAATTTCAAGAATAGTTGCGATTATGAGATGAGTTGAGAAATCTTCCCTTTTGTATGATTTACAGAGAAAGAGATGACATTTGAAATAATCGTTGATTTATTGTATTTATCCAATAATTGCTTCTCTTCCACAACAAAATGATTTATTACTCAACACTTTCTTTGAATAAATACAAACACTTTTTGAGATTCAATGAACAATAGACTCGAGGAATGATTTCTATAAAATAATTGATAATAAATATTTAGGTCAGGTATACATAAATATAAACTTTATGATTAAAATAAGTAAATTGTGGTGAATGAATCTAAATCACTAAATCTCAAAACTGTCAACGAAAAACTCACAGTCTAAATTTTTATTTTAAATTATTTTGATCTTTCAAAACGAAATATATTGTGACAAATGAATTAAAAGAAGAACTATTTATATCTTTAATATACTTCTCAAATAAGAATCTAATTATTTTCAATCATTATTTAATGGTATCTCTAAATAACTAATGGTTAGCGTTGAGCTCAAACTTTTAGTTCTCCATTTCTTTGGTCTCAAGTTTTCAATCTGTATAAGCAAGAAGTTTTCAATACAATGATGTCCAGTAATGTCTAAATGGGTTATTCTATTTAAGTTTGTTTTCTAACTCTTACGGCTAAAGCGATAATTCGTTATCAGAGTTCAAAACTCAGAAAATTCTTTGTCTCATAAGTGAAATCAATGGCCAACACAACAGAGGAAAACATTTATTTTAATTCGTCTCTATTTTAGTAAATAATTAAAGAAATAAATTAATTAAAACATAATTTCGATTCACAAAGAGATGGAATACTATTTAAGGAATTTAGTCATTTAAATGAAATAATATTTTTATCAAAGGTAATGGCAATAAAGATATTTTTAAATGGGTCTCCCCCTCCCAATCCCCCTCATTTCCAACACTGGTATTCACTCAGGAAAACTCAATTATTCTGAACACATCCACACTTTCCATCGCTTCTAATAAATGATTCATTAAATCAATTCAGTGGTCAAACCTATAAAGTTGTCCATAAATTATCTATTTTTTGTTGTTGAAAAACTTTCGATCAAAACTCAACACTTGTTAACTAAATTAAATTTATTATACAAATTCTAATAGATACAATTTTTATATTTCAATCTTTAATCTATCGATTATCATATAAAGATTTTAATAAATATTTATAAGTAAAAATAAAGATTCAAGAATTATTGAATAGATTAATGATTAATTCAAATAAAGAAAATATCGTGTATTATAAATGCAAAAATAAGAATCTTAATAGTTATTTAATCAAGAGTATCTCAAACTAATGATTTGCATATCTATTATATTTGGCAAAACCTACTCCAAGAAAATCAAACTCTCCATTTAAACGGCTTTTTTCATGGACTGCCATAAAAATGGAGTGAATTGGTGCCATTAACTAATGATCTCTTCTTTTCTAACATCTCATTGATATCGAATAGAAAGGAAAGTTGAGCTCTGGATCTCTCAACTGCTCATCACATAACGACGACTCTTCACACATTCATCTGAAAAGTTAATGTTTTTCGGGACTTCTGGATAATTGAATGTCAATTACCTTATGTTCATTAGAATAGATTTTTGCTTCAAATTAATGATATCTATCCCTTATTTTAGTCATCGATAACATAAAGTTAGGTCAACTCAATCGCTGATCACAAACTAAAAAAGGTTATTGAGATCAATGTCAAAAACAGGTAAATGATTGTCTTCTCACTTACCTATAACTTGTTATTCGAAGCCAAAGAATCAAATCTAAAGTCTAGGATCTAAAAGTTGTGATTAAATAGAATTTCTCTAAATTCAGATTTAATTAACTTAAATCTGGAAAAAATTGGAGTTAAGCCAACTCTAAATAATTTAGGCGTAAATAATGAATTTATTTCCTTTGGGTATCTCACCATAATTATATAATAGATGCGTTTAATAGAAAATATAATAATTGTATCTCTGATGTCAAAGAACTTGTGTTTATAAATAATTTATAAAATCAAAATCTAAATTATATTTTCATTTATTTTTAATATTTAATCATTAATTACATAAAATTATAACAGGTTTTGGACAAATAATTAATGTAGAGGGCGATGATGAAAGAAAGTGGTTCCTATTAGAGCCTAGAGTTTAACGTTTGGTTGGGCCCTCGATAATCCAAAGTGGACATTTTTGAAAATTAACAATCTGGATATATTTGACATTTATAAGAATCTGGGATGTATTCTGGGTACAACTGTCAAAATTAGAACTTTGTAGGCCTAATAATTAGTTCTTCAGAAAATTGAGTTTTTATATTAAAATTGGCATTTCTCCATTACCATCAAGTAAAATGAATCCAATCTTCAAAGTAAGATTCATAATATTGGAAATAATTCGAATTATTTATAATTTTTAAAAAGTTGAAAATCTGTTGGAACGAACACTACTAAAGATCACCAATCGGTTTATTATGTCTGAATATGTAATAAAACAATATGGTCATTTGGTCAAATGGTCAAAAAAATTTTTAATTTGAGATCACTTTGAGAATGAATTACAATAATATGGTATTTTTACAATTTTTGATCTCATCTATAAATGTCCTGTATCGACTTTAAAATTCAATATAATTTGCCAGGTGATAATACTAATTTCGAATTCACTTAAAAACTTGAATTTTGAATTAAGTAAAAAAAGGCACAAAAAATTCTGATCAATAAATGCCTGATTTCATCAAATTCAATCTCATTTCTCAAATGACTCAAAAAATAAGATTAATTAAGTGAATAAATATTGATTTTTACGGCAATACTTTTAGACGAAAATGACTTCAAAAGGATTTTGAAAAAAATATCGAATTTTTAAACCAATTTATATGAGTTTTGATGATTTTTGTAACTTTTGGTCAAATATTTTGAGCTCAAAATAAACAGTGATTTATATTAGAGAATCGCAACCAATTTCTTTCTTTGGATGAAATGCCGAAAAGTAGATTTGAAGTAGAAGTCGGCACTTCTGGAGATGACATACCGTTATATCGAATTCTATTAGTGAATCCAATTTCATATTATTAGACATTTTTGCCTCAAATCAAATGCTCAAAGAATTCCAATCAATATATCATATATTTTATATCAAATTTTATATTAACTCAAAATAAAATAAAAATCATATAAATAATTGTATATTGTTTTCAAATCTCCAACAAATTGATTCTCATTTTAAACATAGTATGTCTGTATGTCTGTCCTCTTAATCTAATTATTAAAAGAAAAATTTTTATCTAAAAATAATTAGAAAAAAAGTATATCCATTGAGACAAATGATTGGAATCCCATTCCGCCCCCAATTTGATTTTGGAAAAATGTTATTACTTCACAGACTATTGACATATAGTGACAGGAATGTGTTGATGTCTTTGACAAAGAAAGATTACCTCTACTTGAAATCAAATACCCCTTAAATCTTTGAGATATAATAGACTGAGTTTATAGTTTCGTCTCTGAATCCGATGTCCGAAATTCTCGACTTTCCAAAAATGTGATTGTCATTGGACATGGTCATTAGATTGACATTGACAACTGGCTCCCATTCCCATCTCAATAATTCTAATAAATACTAAAATAGAAAGGACTAATCCCAACTTAAAAGACACTTTACCTTAGTACTAAATTACTATAGAAACGTATGCTATATCTCACCAAAAGGTATTTTTCCACAGAACATTTTAGTGCTATCTTTA
>JAQIXD010000329.1:0-30255 GCA_034699985.1 Minunthozetes semirufus
CTTGGCTTTCGTTACGACAAACATCAAGAGGAGTCACAACATATTTAAAACTAATTAACTATCATTTCTGCCAATATATCAAATAATTTGATTCTCATAAATATTTTTCTCCCGATTTGTATCCAATTAATGAATAAAAAGAGAATATTTTTGGGCAAATATTTTTCGGACTGTTTTTTGATAAATACTTATTTAATTAAATGTCGAAATTCTTGCGAGTCTTCCGTCAGTGACAGAGTTGTGAATAGTTGTTGTCATTTGATGTCTTTCATCCAAAAAGACAACTCTTCAGCGAATAAACCGACTAAAAGTCTAATTCATATTTTAATTGTTGATTAAGTGATTCGTCACTCAATTGCTTTCATCTAATAAAGCAATTATGTTATTATTAAATCATTTTTATCTCATATTAGACTAATTGACACTCAATTGAGACTCAATTCTTAACAAATGCTCGAAAAATGCTCTCAAAAACACATCTAATCTATTGATTACATTTCACTTATACTCAATTGATATTCAAATATTTGTTTCAAAGAGAATCTAAAATAATGGAAAACTTATCACAAAAATCTCACATTTGAGATGATATCCGAAACACAGGAAATAAAAAACTCAATAAATTGTATCTAAAACATAATTTTCTCCGCCATTAGAGCTGACAGACTCTAATCAAACAATTAATTTCTCTAAAAAAACTCGTTTAAAATGATCTGCGATAAAGTTATTTAGAAAATTAGTCCCAAATTAAATCAGTTCCTAACATAAGACCAAATGTGAGACAACTTTTACTATTATTTATATGGCATTCACTCAAAGGCTTTACTCGCTAATTGTCTCTAATTTTTAAGCTCTCAAAACAATTTATTATAGTTTTTTAATTACAAAAAATATTAGATTTATTATCAAAATTCAAAATTTCATAATAATTTACTCAATTAATTGTAAGACAATGGCAGCCAATGGCAGACTATTTGAGCGGAAATTATCTTCGTTTAGAAAATTATATCATTTTATGTACTCGAATAGCGAACGTCCGGTCTGTCGGTTGTGTAACAGAATATGCTGAGCGACTCAACCAAATTGCAAATTAACTCCTAATTTATTAGTTTAATAATTGGTGACTAAGAAGAGAACCCAAGAATCTTATGATTAATATGTTTTAATAGTTACTCTTATTCAGTCTTATAATGTCTTATACCGTGAATTGAGTGCCGACTTCAGGAATTTCAATCATAACTATTGAATTAGGCTCTGTTTAGGACACATATTCTGTGCTATTTGCGTGTCTGCACTCACGTCACAATAAATTAAAGCTCAAACTCTGATATGAAGTGCAGGTATTCACTCTTATGAGTGACTCTCTATGTATGCAATTCTGTTGATTCCAATGATTTTTAAATGACTACACCATAGCCTCAGAAGAAAAAAAACTCAAACCGCTATCAGAAGACCCAAAACTAATTAAAAACATCGAATCAAATCTCTCTCTGTTTTCTTTAATAACTTTTTCCTTTGAGTAATAAATAAATAAATTGTACTCTCATTTTGATGACTGTTTTGTTGTTGTTTGTGATAAATCTGTCAGAAATTCCACCAAAACTATCACCAAATGATGATTTCTGTCTAAGATTTAAATTATGAGAACTTGTCCCAAGAAAATTCACTCCAAGATAAGTGATTTTTTCATTATTTTCATTATTCTTCTTCAGAATCACTGAAGAAATACAAATCTCAGAATCAGTGAAGAAGTTTGTGAAAAATGTTCTTAAAATTCCTTTAATCAAATCGAGAACAACTCAATTATAGTGAAAATTAATTTTGTTTTGTGTCCTTTGATTCATAAATTTTGGTTAAAGTCTTCAGTACTGAGAAATGAGTGAAACTTAACTAAAACAAAATCTTTTCCAATAAATTAATCGAAAGAAATGATCGAAATTTATATAACATTTTTAGATAAAAGTCTTTTTATTTGTCATTAAAAGTGAAACTAATTTATTGGTTTGTAATTCAATTTGAATATAAATGAGAACTAAATGAGAGACAAAAAAATCAATAAACAAACAAAAACAAGAACTTCGTTGAGGGTCTCTTCACTGGTCTTAAACCAAATGTTAATTTTTTGCAACTTTCAAACAGAAGAGTATTTACTTGATTACAATATTGGCGACCTATGGAGAAGGCTTTACACACACAAAGCTTATTGAGGGCCAACTCAGTTAGTGTTGGCATATATTGGCATCAGATGGTTGGCTCACTTACCTTACAAAACACTATTCGCTTTAATTAACTTTAAATTTAAGCTGATTTCACTTCCACCCAACTTTGCTTGTCTTCTAATTAACTTCTATCACTGTAACCTGTCTGTCCTCTTCACTAACAATTATTGCGGTCTGTGCTCTGCGGTCTGCAGTGTGTGGTGTGGAGTGCCTATGCTTAAGCGTCTATCGTATGCACTGGTGGTAAGGCCTATGGCAATGCAGTGTCGGTCAATCACTACAAAACAAGTCAGACCTTAGGAAGAAAACTTATTCCGTTCGAATATTGAAAAGCTCGGGGAAAGCCTACAACAAGATCTGAAATATTTTTCAATTATATTCTATTGATATTCAAAAACATTGAGAATAAGAAAATCAAAAATTAAATCAAATGTTGTTTGAAACGAACAAATGCTTGAAATCATGTTTTCGATACGATTTCTATTTTATTATTCATTTGATTTTGAATTCAAACCAAAACTTGAAATTAAATTTTTTATTTTCATTGATAGGGAGGAATTGGCGATGAGAGTGGACTTGACTGAAGCACGAGTTCAAGTGAGTAAAGACTACTTAATCATTTAGTTTTGGGTTTTTGTTTGTTTGGCCTTTGATTTGCATGTTTTCCAATTAGAGCCACAACTGATATAATTGTTGTTATCGTAATTTATTTTATTGGCCAATGAATTGATGATAACAAATGATAGCTCGTGTTCTTGGAGTCAATTCTTGACTCTTAATTGTAATTCTGTTATCAATTCTTAAACTAATGGCTCACTTAATGGTTGACAACGCCTATACACGTATTGCTTTTCCTGTGCCTCACATCTCAGAGTTTGAGGCTTTAGTTGTGAGACTCGAGTAAATAAGTAATTTGATTGCGAACTGTCTCTCATAGCAATCAATTCAAAAGCCAATGAATTGATAAATGATTTGTCTTATCACTAATGTTTGGAAACCATATCTTAATTTTATTGAAGAATTAATGCTATTTTCGGAACTCAATGCGATTGCACTGAATTTGTGCTCAGAATCATATCATCACTCATTGAGAATCTGCATTACATTAGGTCTGAGTTAAGTGAGTCCTATGATAGTCGCATAACTAATGGAAATTCATAGACTCAATTGTAAGAATGAGTACCTGAATGAATACCTGTGCGATTCGTGCGATTCTCCATTTATTAACTCAATAAAACAGTTTTGCATTTTTTGATTCTATTTCTGAATCTATAAAATAGTCGACAAAATTGAGTACAGACTCTGTCACAGTCACAGCCTTTACACATAAATATCTTTAATTTGTTTAATCATTAAATTAAATTCAAAACTATTTTTGTGCTTTACTTCACTTTAAATGATTACACCCTTTGAACAAATGCCAAATTATTTGATTGCTTTAACTCTTATTTTAATTAATTAATAATTTCATAAAAAGAGTCATTTCTAACAACAAATACTCCTATATTTTAAAGGTTTGGTTTCAGAACCGAAGAGCAAAGTGGAGAAAACAAGAAAAATCGACCGGTGCTGGCGGCAGTTCCTCACATGGCTACAATCCATATGGTTCCGGTGCTCCCACCGGTAACACTGTTCTACCCTCACAAGTGATGACAAATAACATAAGTGCAATACACGGGTCAGGAGGGGCTCATCATGGATCTGCATCAGCGGCTGCTTTGTCAGCAGTTGCCAACAACGCCAGTGCTTTGTTCGGTCCTCACGCGGCTTTAGCGGCCGCTTACCGCAAACAACCACTACTAGACCAGTCTGGCCTCAAGTCTGGCGCATACTTCAATAGCCCGGCGATGTTTAACCCGAATTCTTTCAACTTCGCGAACGCCACAGCCTTTCCGTTCCGCGAATTGAGTGCCGCATATCCTCAACTATTTCCGGGAAATTTATCCAATCCGTCCGCTGGCGCCATATCACCGTTCGCCAACCCCTTCCTATCCCCATACGCAAACGCGTCCAACTCATTTCAAAGCCTTCTCGCATCCCTATCCTCATCACACAACAGGCCTAAGATTGGAGATGAGGCACAACTCAGAAATTCACCCCATTTTATATCAGTACAACAAAACTGTATCGACAGACAGACACCACCGATGAGACTGTCGAGTCCGAGCCCTAACAACGATGGTTTGGGACAAAACAACTCAGGCGGAGGCCCTGATCGACGCAACACAAGTATTGCCGCTCTTCGACTAAAAGCACGGGAACATGAAATGCAAGTAATGAGAAGCAAAGACCCAAACAATTCCAGTAGTAGTGAGTCCTCAATAAATAATGGAACAGAAAATAACATTTAATTGTCATTTGCCTCAAAACTAAACACTCCTTAAGAATGATAGTAAACCAAAAACTACTCAAATGTCTGAATTGAAATCCAAATTGAAATATAAATAAGAAAAACATTTACTGAAACTCATTATTAAAACTATATTTTGATTGCCTTTTGATTCAGTCATTTAAGAATTCACTTCTATTCTGTGATCCAATCCGTCCGCTCATTATTATAGCAACAAAACGACAACAAAATACTTATCATTTGATATTTAATATTAATTGTAAATTGAATTTTACTTCGAATCAATTTCTCGTTTCATTCACTGATATTTATTAATCGATTGTAATTTTCCCTTAATTTTATTATCCGTTCATTTGTTTCAACTATTTTTTGTTCTCTCATTTGATTACAATAATTATTTTCATCTTTTTATTCCAATTACACAAAACACACGCCTATAGTAATAGTTATGATTATTATTAATAATAATATTATTGATCCAATTATTTCTTCTGAACAAAAGTTACTCATTTTGTAAAATAATTGACGAAAACTAATAAAAAAATGAATACAAAAAAGTAAAGAAGTTTTTTTCGATTTATAAAAATAATTAAATAAATAATTGAGAGACAAATAAAAGAGAAATTATTTCTAATCGTAAAAACCTTTCAATTGGAGGATAAAAATTAGTTTTGAAATTTTTATGACCTTTTTATAACCCTTTAATTAAACTGATCAATGAAATCGAGCGCACACTAACATTGATTCCACCCTTGCAACTATTCTGTGCAAAAAACCATAGAGACATTGATTGTAGGGATGAGTTTCCGCACGAAAACACTGCTATTCAACCACTGTTTTAAATGAATGGCTTTTTCTCTACTTTTGTTTCTCTTTCTCTAAGTTGTGATTCAATTCAATATTTTTCATTATAAATAAGGCGATACTTATATAACTATAGAGTAGTTTTACGATAAGTTTTATGACATCTAATTTTGTCGGTCGTATGACTCGATTTAATACTCTTTTGAGCCCTGAGTTCAACGAAAACACTAAAAGAAAGAGAAAACGCAAAGAAATCTTAAGAAAAGTGTTTTTCACAAATAATTTCGTTTTGGTCTGACTTTTGGCAACAAAAGTTAGGGACACTTAATGTGTTGGTTGTGCTCCAAAGGCAGACGTATAACACTTTAAATCTCAGTATTAAATTGGAGTGCCATAGGTTTGCCAATTGGTCTGCAATTTTCTATAATCTGATGTCTCAAACATAGGGTAATATTTGAGTAAAATTTTGTCTCTCGTAATAGTAATTCACTTCAATCGCTCCAATGATTCAAATCTTGAAGTGTAAGCCTTAATAGACCATCATTTGAGTGAAGGAGCAGTTCATTCAAAAGTCGTCGTCGTGTTGTACGCACGCCAAACACCAGACAAACACACAGCCATAGACAGGCCATACCATTAGCCAAACACGAGATCCCAATTCCCGAGAAATTTACGATTAAATTGTTGTTCAGTCGACAGAACGAAGAAACGGGAAATTGAGTCCAGAAATGACTGTAGAGTTGTGTTTGACTTTAAATTATGCTTTCATTCAGAAGTATTAATAGAAAAAAGAGTTGATATACACAACGGAAAACTCAAATAGAAGTAAAACATTAGTAAAAGCGTTACATAATATCATATAATATATAATTTATTTTATATTATTTTATACATAATTCTCGTTATTCTTAAAGATTTTTTAGTCGTAACTCAATCTTAGAGCAAAATAAGCGCTTCAATGAATAAATTTAATGATCGTATCATTTACTGGATGTGGGCTTCAATGTCATCAACGATTAACTTTTATAATAGTGTACCGAAAAGAGCGTCAAATCATTCGCAGGATTTTCGTACAGAATATTAACTTTTTTAATAAGTTTAGTCCTGAGGACAACGCGCCCTAAATTGCGGCCCAAAGTGCTGGTCCTGAAGACTAACGATATTATTCTGTGTCTATGATATTGTGTTTTGCTCTTTCATTCATGAAATTGTATAATAAAAACAGAGCTCTGCCACCAAAAGAGGAAAACTAATTCATTAGACATTTCCTATTATATTAGGCATTCGGTTACGAAATTAACGCCAATTTATTTTGTTTTATTTGCAAATAAAAAGCTTATTCTAATCATATGAACACTAATATAATGAGAATTAACTAATTTCTCATTAGTTTTTAATTATAATAACATTATTATACATCTCTCGCATAGAAATATGGGAAACAAAAAGTTTATTAATTTTACTCATTTGGCAAAAAAACGAAGAGATTTATTGATAACATCAACTGAAATGGATAGAGAGAGGGACTGGTGGTGGACTGGAATTGCCTCAAATAAATTCAATACCTTAATTACATTATCTGTATTTAATTACAGTTTTAATACATTAAACTTCTATAATATATTACATTAGAGTAAAGAGAATAATGAACTCTATTTCCTAATCATTATTACAATAAAACTTTTGTTTGAATATGTTTTGAATAAATTATTTTTTTTTGCTAAAAGACATTCTTCAAGCAATTGCATAGTGAGGGCCAAAAAAAGCGAGTCATAAAAAACTTCAATTGATTATTTGTATGACTATTTTTTGCTGGTTTTGTCTAAACGGGTATTAAAATAATTTTAATTTTGCTAATTATCTGTTTTTGGTATTAGAATTGATTGTGAAAAAGACCATTACTATTGTCGTTGCTTTGGAGGCGACTCTAACTAACACTTTATCCGCTTTTATTATAACCCGAATCGCAATTATTTGACATTAGTTTTCAGTGAAAAGCAATTATTCGGTTTGCGTTTAATTATTTGTTTCATAAAATGTTTTGTAGAGATCGACAATAATTAACAATTACTGCTTTAATGCACTGCTTAACAAAATTACACAATTCGTCAATTCGTTTGGATAGCAATCCAAGCAAACCAATGGACAGACATTTTTTTCTTGTGTCGCGAATCGATTTCCTCGAGAAAATGCCTGCACTGGAGGCGAACCGACAGAACCAGAAAAAAACGACAAAATGAAAGACAACAGGAATTTACTTTTCTCTTAAGACTAATGTCGAAATTATACGATGGATTTGATTGAATTAAACTTTACTTTTGATAGCAATTACTTTGATTGCACTCGAATTTTACACCTCTGTCTCCATTGACTTTCCCCTTCTCTCCCTCTCAGTGTTCACACAATTTCTCAACAAAATTGAATTTAAGCGTCAGTTCAGTGCATCATTCAGTCCATCAAAAGACTTACACAACTGTTAAAAGTTTTAACTCATAATTAGAGCCTAAGAGAAGTTTATTCAATTTTGTTTAGTAATTGATGGCATTCGAGAAAAATAATGGCATTTCTTTTCGTTTTACTAATCGGATGATCGCTTCTTAACTATTACAACACAACTATTGGCTGTGAATACAGACTTTTCGCCCATAATTTTTGCGACGACTGCCGGTCTATCTTTCAGTGATTCTGAAGTAGACCTTATATAAAGTCAATCCATTGGATGCTATTCTTCCCATTTATTCATTTGCAGAGAACCAGAAAAGTGATTGTTTGGGCCATCAATAGACTCACTCTGTTGTATAACTTCTTTATTGTACTCTCTTTCGTACAAATTTCATGAACACATTATAACCATTATCTACAAAATTGAGCGCTTATTAAACAAATGCCACCACAGCTCTGGTCAATGGTTATGATTGGCCTAACCATAAACACTCCAAATATAAAATTGAATGAAAATATTACAATAATCACAAAAGTTGGGAGAGGGAGGAGGGAGGGAGAGAGAGAGAGAGAGAGAGAGAGAGAGAGAGAGAGAGTCGGTGCTGGCGTTTGAAGTGTAGGTAATAGTGAATAATGATTTTAACAACAAATCCGATGGCATTAGTGTTAGTCTCCTTTCAATTGAATAAAAGAGACGTTTCTATAAAATTATTGGTAACAGAGGATTGGATCCCAATTATCGGTGCCATCAGTTCCTTAAATTATTTGATTTGAGTCTATTGTAGAGCACTATTGTAGAGCACTCTCACTCATTGCCAACTAAAACGGTTATCAGAGCCGACTCTTCTTAGCACAGGTTTGGAGCCCTTATCTGTGTTTGGGATTCACTACTAACTAACTTAAGTGAATGTTATTCACTCTAAACAGAGTCGGTCTCGAAACCAGTGGAGCATCACTTTTGCCAAGAAATAAATTAGACTTTGATGGCCACTACCTGTGCCACTGGCGGTCAATGAGACAGGAAGTGCACAATTACTGCATCAGAAAAAATTAATTTCATTTCTATAATTTAGAATTACTTTACTTTCAATTCCTTTCCTTTCGATATATTTATCTATAAATTGTATTCCATTTCTTCCAACAGATTATCATTAAATAAAAATACTATTCTTGTGACAACTTTTTGCTACTTTTGACCAAAAAAATGTTGGAATGAGTTGTGAAGAGGCGATGATCTGAAGTGATCCCCACATGTAATGTGTTATTGAATTTATTCAACTTATAATCAAAATAGTAAACCAACCAAAACATTGTTAAAAACTTTATTATTATATTTTATGAGAATCTTATTCTGTTTGAAACCCAATCCAATTGTAAGTCCAATGTTTTTTCAATCACTTTCTGGGTTCTATTGACTCTCGCCCTTGACTTTGATTCTTGGTTTTATGGTTCAACTGAAAAGAACAGCATTTTTTACAGCCGATTCCACTCTTGTTATGCATTAATTTGAGTTCAAATATATTTGTTATTTATATACCTATAATAAGGCTATAATTCGCACTTTTTTAGCGCACAAATAGTGTTAGAAAATGAGTGCCAGAGTTGGCACCGACCGAAAAATTTGATTCCTAATTATAAGGCTGTTAACATTGAAATAGACATACAGTGCCTAAATTGGTCAGAAAATATCGTGTGAGCACTGGTCTAACACATTGATTATAGAGAGTGAGATACACACTGATTACATTGAGTGGTTGGCCCAACAGAACAACCATTGAAAGTCTTGTAAGCCTTGTGTATCATTTATTTTTTATTCGCTCATAAAATCTTTAATTTGCTTTCCTTTGAAAATTTTTTCTTCGTTTACAATTTGATGACTTATTTATAGGCAATAAAATTCTTCTATAAATAATTGAATATAAATTTAAAGCCAAATGAGAGGCAAAAAACATTTTCTCATTAAAGTGAGTGCACTCTAGAGTTGACTGTAATTGTGTTGGCATTCGTTTTGTTAACTTTTTTTCTCATTTGATTTGTTTTCTGTTTTCCTTATTTAGTGAATAACTCTATTAATTCAAAACAATGAAACAAATCGATTAAAGCCTACGACTAGTCATGAAATGAGAGTTTAGTTCTGTTTTTATATTATTTATTCGTCTGTTACTAACCATATCTTATTTCAATAAAAAATCAATTGTCAAGAATTTTCTTTATCGTATAGTTAAGGGGAAACACTATTTTCTCTTCAATTTTGATTTGAGTATAAAAAATACAATGATTTTAATAGTGTTTGTTATGCTCTCACTAATCGTGAAGTTGTTTACTGGAGAACATCAATCATAATCAAAGTGAATGAATATAATATTATTTAACAGATAATAATAGAAAAGAGAGGAACTGTCGATTTGATGCCTACAGAAATAGAATAGAAATAAGTTTCCAAAACCCATCACAATATCTTATGATATACCAAATGAGACCTCGAGTCTTGTCTGGAACAGTCTCGAGCACGAGATATCGAGCGTTCTTTACCGCAGAGAGTAATCAAAATTTTCAGATCATTTTGTGGTATAAGTGAAACAAATTTCTTTTATTCTCAAATCAGAATCCACTGCAAAATGTCAGGTATTTCTTGCGGCCAACAGTTTTGTAATTCATTTTATTACTTGTCTTAGAGATCATGAGTTGTCTCCGACTCTAAAAACAGAAGCGATTTATTAGTTTGAATTGAATTTCACTCAATTGAGAGAAACGGAGAAAAAAATAAGTCCTAACTATAAGTCTATAAACATAAATATACAACAAATTGAATGCCTTTTCGCGAAATTAGTCTTATTTAAGGTAAAACACAAATCAGTTTTCGGCTCTACTTTTGGATATTATATGAAGTAATGCCAATAAGTGAAGAAAAAGTGGCCAAACAAGTGGCCAAACAAGTTGTTGCCAATTGAGTACATACTGTTTCACTGCGAGATATTTGTTGAACGCATCAGTGATTGTACTGCCAGTCATTGCAATGAATGGACGACCAGCTCGACTGTGATGACTGTGCCAGCAATCATCAGACCGGTATTGGTAGAGATGAATGAGGCACAGGTATGCCATTCAAAACACCAAAATTATCTGATGGCACCACAACAATTACCGGCAGACCATTTCACTCAATTCTCTGTTATATACACCACTTTATACCACACATACAGTCGATCCTCGTTTACGCGAGGGATCATTGTTTTGAGAGGGCGTCAAAACCTATCTAAAAAAAACTATGCAATCAATTGTATTGAAGTCATCAGCAATTATTTTACAAATATTTAAACCCTTTTTATTACAAAATTCGGTTTATTTTTCAACTTTTGATAAATAATTGAAAATTTGGTTCGAAATGAGTTGCAAGAGATGAGTCGAATAGAGTGTAGTTTTGGTTTCATTAACACTCAGACCTGTTTTTGGGGAGTAATAGTGGTTCGACTGTTTTATAGATCAGATCCGATACCATAAGTTTTATGTGTGTCTGTTTGTGATGTCAATCAAAGAGAACACCTCTGACCACATAATTGGATATTTTTCTTATTTTTTGTGACTTTAATCACAATAAGAGTGAGATTTCAGTCCACAAATTGGACACAAAAATAGAAACGCAAAAGAAGTTAAAGTTATGTTATGTTGTGCTGCAAATGATTGACTCTTAGCTCAGACGCAACAGCTCTACACCAGTGCTGGCACTGAATTGTTAGCAATCATTGCCTGATTATAAAGCGAGCGAATCGTGTGTTTGACCATCTCTTGGTTGAGTACATCGTTATTTGTATGGAAAAGATAGTGATCTGACTCTCAGGCCGTTCGAGTTGTGGGGTCGACATAACACGCATTGGATGCAATAATCTTCAATTTGTCTAATACTCTAATACTGTTATAGTCTTGAGCGCAGTCCGCGCCCACAGCCTTTAAGGCTCGCAAAAAAATATAATAAGCGATTAGTTATTAGAAATTAGTTATTATTAGGAATTAGTTGTTATTATTGGCCTTTAATAGTAATAATAGTAATAAGGATTCGATGAATTAGTATTACTTAATCTCAATCAGAAAGTTATGCCCTTTTGTTGGCCATTAATTTGTTGTCAGATGACATGACATCACACGAAAAACTAAATCTATTAATATCGAGCCTAACATTCCTGTACTCAACGCAGACATTCATTTATAATTGTCTATATTAGAGCCATATCAGAGCTCAGGCAGATGAAGGTGTGCCACAATCGAACCGAAAAATTCTGTTCTCTCTCTCAATGAAAAGTAAAGTTTGGGTCGACTTTGAGTGAAGTGAAGAAACAAAAACAAAGAATAAGTTTATCTAATTTTGTTGCCATCACAACAAGTGCTTCCCTTTCTTAATGAATGGCCTATTCATAAGAAAAGGACCCGGAGCTGATTATTATGATTCGAATTAGTGATTACATAAATTAGATAAATTGTAAAAAAGGTGTTTGTGCTGAGGACCGACACACAAATCAAATGAATAGAAAGATTTGAAAAGAAAACAGTGTTTAATGTAATTATAAGTTAAGTCACAGCTATTTATTAACGTCTGGTAATAAAACATTGATTTTTATAATTTTCAAAGTAATTCAAAGCCCTTGTAATTTACAGTTCACTATATTTATAGCTCTTAAATATTATTGAATTAATTTCTAATCTCTTGTTTTGGAAACGCTTTGAAATAAAGATTCAAAAGCCAACACTTTTTGAGATAATGTTTGAAAGTTATTACAATAAATATTATATTTAAGTTTAATATTTTCGTTGAGCACTGAAATCACCGAAATATAAATCTCTTCTCAAAAATAATAATTTTGTGTATTTGTTAAGCACTGGTTATAGTATTTACTTCACGGGTTGTTATCATTAAAGTTGTCTGAATACTAATGGAATTCAATTCATACGAATGTTATTCAACTAAAACTTCTATTCTTTGAAAGTTCAGAGATAAGCAACATTTGAATGCTCTCTACCTCTCTATACCTGAGCTGACGGTGAAGCACAGGCTAACAGAGAACATAACGTAATTTGGGAGTGTGTGCCCACCTTTCATAACCTCGTATTTCATTTGCAGAGCTTAACTATTTTTAAATAATAATAATGGAAGAGATGGTCCTTATCTGGAGCTGAGAAACAGAGAGAATTCAAATGTCAGTTAATATACATTTTTCAAACGCCAATTACCATTACCTCAACTATTATTACACCAGAAATATATATGTGTTTGTATTGACTGCCAAAAAATATTCTGTTTATTTAAAGTTAGGGTCTGAGACGTGTTTGTATTGTGCCATACATTCACTCCTCCGTTCCCTCTCCAGTCAGGTCTGACCATCAATTAGTTCGATCAGAATCTCAGACAAACATAAGACATAACCCCATATATAACAGACACACAACTAATGTATTGTAAATACAATTTTCGGTGAATTTTAAAATTATTTAATATTTTTCTTAATGGCTTTCAATGGCTTTCGTCTAAACTAAACTACTCTTCCACTCAATGCGGAGGTCTTTCGCAATGGGTTTTTGCAATAATTTATGTTTGAGTTATGTCTTTAAACCATCAAATTTAGTCCGATTTTCTCATAACTGATTGCATTTCAATTCTCATAAATAGTTTCTCCGAATAACAAATCACTGATAAAAAGAGTTGAGTTTAAAGCCATTGTCTGCAGAAAAGCCATAAGAAAAACAATCAATTTGTTTGAAACTAAAGGGAATCCGCTTTCTATTGGTCTATAATTTTGAAAATCGGTTTTTATTGATAATTATTTGAATTTCTTTTGAAAAAAGAGCAAAAAATAAAGAATTACTTATATTTCTATTGCAATGAATATCTATTATTATAATTGAATTTAACTAAAACTTCATTTATTTGCTTTTTTGCCAATAAATTGATTGAAATGTAAACACAAAAACTATTTTACAACCAATTTGTGAAAATGAATTCAATGATAAGTTTGATATTCAGCTGTCTTTCATTGCAATCAAAATGAATAAGAAGTTTATTTGCAAAAAAAAGTCTTAAACAAACATAAAGTCTATGATATATCTGTAAATTGATTGCATAAAACGTTAATCAAATATATTATTCTTGTGTTTGAATCAAATAACAGGAATTTTCTCTTTCAAACCTATAATTATGGCTGAAGTTTGAAATTTTAATCAAGAATATTAATCGAATATTTTTGAATAAAAAGATAATATTTCTCATTTGAAAACTTATCATTAGTTATGAGTTGATTTGCAATCGAATTAATAAAATAAAAGCCTTAAGAAAATACTATTCTGGGTATAACTGAGTATAAACTTATATTAATAATTATACACTTAAAAGGGTTGACTGTATGGCGATTTGCAGAATTGAATTACGTTTATGTGCTTTTCTGAGCAAGATAAGATATAATCCCACATTAAATTAGCAACAATTTTCATTCAAGCCTAGATTTTCAAGGTGAAAGACTGATAAACAAGAGCAATTTAGAGTTTAGTCTTGCGAAGTCGCTCATCATTTTACCAATTCCATATTGGTATTTGAAAAATATGCTTTTTTTAATCCAGCTATTTTAATTATAGTCTCGATGTTTGACTTTCGATTTTTTGCCTCAAATTTAATGACATTTTTCTTCTTTAATGAATTCAATAATTTTTTCCATCGAATGAGTAATGGATTTACTAATGGATTATTGCAATAAAATTAATAATTATTGCCTCTGATTAACAAAATTGTCATTAAATACCTCGAAATTAATTCAATTAGTTTTTTTTCACAAGAATTTCATTACTCAATGAATTTTTTCCTTAAAACACACTTTAAAAAACATTTCGAAAATTTTCGACTAAAACTTTGTCCAAAATTTCAATTAATGGACAATAAAAGCAATTTTCCGTTTATTCACTTATTTTGAAAATTTTAATATCTTTTGATTAATTAATGAATTAAATGAAGAAAAATAAGTTTTTATTTCAAAACAAGAAAAATGTTTTAATTTTAATCTAAATTCAGGCAAAATGTTATCGAAGAGAACGTGAGGTCTGAAAATTGAAACAAAATTATATCGGACACGAATAACACAGACCAATGATAAATCTATAGATTCTCTCTACCTGTGCTGATATGACAACTGATATGCCATACAATTGAAGCAATATTGCGATTATCTCTATTTCCGTCATCTCTTACTATCCGTTAAATAAAATTATATAAAATTAAAACCTTTTGATTAGAAGAGGAAACACTCGAAAACGTATTAAAGTATTGAAGCAAAAACTCAGATACAGATCATTATTAAGGCTTTAATAACGTTTTTTGATTGCGATTAATAGTGAACTAAATTACAATTGAGATTACACTTAGAAATTACCTTTTCGTCTATTTGGCCCTAATTTCAGATTGAAATTTGGAAAACACCACTTATTTTATACTTAAACGATTTGGTTCTTAATTAAAACAATTTTTCATTTGAGATATTAATCTAAATTATATCGTAGTTTCGATTCATTAATGATTTTATTCACAGCTTTTTAATTATTTATAACATTTTTAAGACTTTTTTGATCGCAATTAAACATTATATTAATTTGATTTAACCGATGGCTTGAAGTTTAATTTATTGTCTTTAAAATCTTAGATAACCAATGGATATATGAACAGATATATGCAACTCATGCACAACTAGACCTCCAACGATAGTTTTACTTTAGTTATGTGGTCATCAGAGGAGGAGACTGTCGTAAACATAGTGGAATTCCTCAGAATAAATAGCAATTCCTACCCATTTGTGTAATAAGTGAACATTTATTCATGAATTTAAGAAAATTAATTAACTTTGAATCTCATATTTGTTTTGGATTTGGTCCACATTCTTGTGGTTCAGTCATCAGTCAAACACTGCGATTGTTTTTGTGGGTTCGGTCTCTCACAAGTCTCTCCTCTATTCAATAACTGTCCACAAAACTGCTTCTGAATTGACTGAAGTTTGTATTCCTCTCATAATTGGTTATATTAATGCCACACAAAATGTTTGCATAAATACTACTCTTAATTATCTTGCAATCAATTACTCAAAGAAATTAGTTATCTCTCAAAACTAGGCCTTAAAACAGTGAATTACTTATTGTAAGTTACATTCAATAATAAAATGTGATTCATATTTACGATTATATTTATTTTTGTATTTATAATTGTGTTTCTATTTTTCGATTTGTAAATAAGGTCCGTCCAAAGGACAGACCGGTCCAAAAATTACCTTTGAGGTAATGCTCAAGTGTTGTCCCCCATCACGGTAATCTTTAGTAAAAGGCGAAAGATTATTACGATTTGAAGTGAGACTAGAGCTTAACAAAACTATGCGCTCAAAGCTCTTGGTCTCTCAATATAAGCAATTGTTAATTGACAGCTCATTAAACAACTATTTAATTAATTTTGTGTTAAAAACAAATAATTTTATGATTTTGTTTTATTGATTCAATTAAAAACATTTATTTATCTCAAATTACGAATAAAAATATAGTAATTAATGACAATTAATTAATTGAATTGAAAGCAAGACATAAAAATGAGTGATTTTAACTGATACAGAGTGATATAAAGTGGTATAGATCATTTGACACAAATAAAGATGTGTTCACATGAATCTGCCAAATAAGGCAACCCATAGATTACCTAAAGAGTAGGATTGGAATAAATAAAGTGTTCAATGTCAATTTAGGCACTTAATCATTAGCGAAATACATTAAAATACTATTGGATTAGTTAATGATTGAAATATGATTCGCAAAATTTCTATTACAAACGAACCGTAAATTTAATAACAGTCGAAATGTCTAATGTTTATTCATAGCAATAAATTTAACTAGAACTCTTTTTTTAGGCTCTAAATCTACCTAAAGAATAGTTAATTAAATCGTTTGGCTTTTTATTGAAACCTTCCTTTTTTCGCTTCAAAAATAACGAGTTTTTACTAAAAACCGATCCAAACATCAGATAAAAAGTTAACCAATAAATAAATATTGAAAAATAGAGGCATAAGAAAAGAAATTATCGAAATCTAATTTATTAAATCAATTTTGAGATCAAAAACGCAATTTAGTACTTTTGAGGCAAATTATGAATATTTAACTCCGAATATAATTGAAGTATTTTTGACATAAATTTGTTTGAAATACAAAAAGAGTATATAATTTCGAAATTGCGATCATTCGGGTGTATATTGAATGCAGTTTAAACTCAAATTCCTATTATTTTAATGAATATTCTGAACAAAATTTCAATGTTTTTTACATAAGAAAAATACTTTTATAGAAATAAATGTATAATTATTTTCAAAACTAATTATAGGATTACTTTAACAACAAATTTAATGTCTTTAAAGACAACTGTATTTGAATTGTCAATTGTTTGCCCAAATTATATGCCTATTAATCATTGATTCGTGAGTTTTCAAGAGTATTAAAATAACAAATTTAGCTCAAAGTCAACTCAATTACGAAATTTGTGAAAATTAAGTAAAGTTTACTAATTTTCAATCACTTTTTAATCAATACTATTAATGAAAAATTCACTATTAATTCAAAGACTAACTAATGATAAGAAACTAATAATTGAGACAAACTTTGCAAACATTAATAACATTATTACTCTATTATTATTTATTTGAATAATTTTTTATCTAGTTATGTTATATATTATATATTGAGCCAACAATTATACAGTTTAAATAATGATTTAATTTAGATTATATGAAAATCATTCGTCAAATTAGCAGAGCTTTTGAACCAAAATCAAAGACTGGTAATCATGTTATCAACATTAAAGGCTGTGCGCATTTTGTGCTCCTGGTAAAATAATTTTTATTTATTCAAGTTCATTTTTTGTTCTCCGCTCCGGTATTTCATTGCCTTTTAGATTGAGATTAATAGTCTTTCAATAATTATCGGTTCAATAAAATCATTATTCGCTTTTAAAGCTTATAATTTGGTCATAAGTTTTAATCCGAATACTTGTTTCACATCTATTAATAATGGACTGAATGTGCGGTTATTTGATTTATTTTATTATTATGTCATTTATCAAAATACCTTTCTATCAGAGCTTATCGAATGAGTAGAGAATATTAATCTGAAAAACTTGTTAATAATCAATAGGAAAGGCAATCGAGTACTTTATGTCAAACCTTTCCTAATTTAGATTATAGTGTTTTGGTTCAACTTTTTTTTTTGCTTCTCATTTGATTCATATTTTTTATTATCGATAATATATTTTCTATTCAATGGTTTATAAAGACATTAACTTAAGGAATATCCGACTCTTTTAATACAGTTTACGGAAAGACCAAAAGATTGCTTTTTTATGATTAAATAAAAATGTTTTGCGCCTCAAATGAAATGTTCATTCATTTCATTCATTTATTTTTTCGATTAAATGTTTAATCCATAAAAAGGAATTAGAAAAGTGAAGGGTTTTCTACTCGAATAACTCAGGAGTGAACTCTCAAGAATGGGGCAAACCATCAGTTTATTTAAGTTTTTATGTTTTTTCTGTGAATTACTATTTAAGTGAATATTAAGCCTAAGATTGAGATCGAATTCAGAAAAAATAAAATTAGATTTATATCGAATCTAATGAAACATTAATACACGATAAGTACCATGGTGGTGGTGGTGGTGGTGGTGCTGGTGGCGGTATTACTGGTTGTGGTGTAGGCTTTGATCAAACAGAATGAAAAATTTGACTAAATTCTGATAAAAACAATCAGGTTTTGCATGAATTTAGAGGAGAAGCAAAAAAATCAATTATTGTTGAGTTAATGCGAAACTTAAAGGTGTAATGAAATCATGAAATTTCAAGTATTAGTTACAAAACCACAAGAATTTTGAAGAAAAAGAGAAGAAAAACGTTATAAAAAGTTTGGTGTAAACCCCGAAAATTGGTTGGCATTAGCGGCAATCATTATTTATTAGTTAGTCTTTTATGTTAGTATTCGGTAATAAATAAGCATGCTCATTAACACCTGGGGCGCGAGAACCATATTTATCTCAGCATCGAATGCACGAAACATTTGGGGGTTAATGAGAGATCACATTCACGTTCACTATATGTTCACTAAATTATAATTTTATACAATAAATCGCATTTCATTTCACTCCTCTATTATCTAATATATAAAACACTATTTTTTTGGGCGCAAAGAAATTCTCATCAAAATTAATGTAATATAAAATTCATGGACATTGTCCTCCTTAGTCCTCCTCTAATACCTGTGCCGTACTATTGTTCTTCTTCTTCTTTTTGCCTTAAAATTATAATAGTTTTTGAGAAAACGTTTTCTTTTTTTAAAACTTATTTTTATTGCATTTATTTTGCATTGAATACCACTTAAAAGTTTATGCATACCATTAATGGTTGTTCCCCGACCTGGAGTGCAGTCTAAGTTCTACCGGAATCTAATTGTAATGCAAACGATAATTGGATAATCTATCAGTTGAGGCACTTCAACAACCTGTGGGCCGGTTTTCTAATTAAATGGACATCTGAGGGCTAAACTCCAGGATAAATGTCTTGTCTAACTTAAACAGTCTGTGCCATTCAATGTTCTCTTCTATTGAATTTGTTGTGAGGGATAGTCTAAGAGTAGATTCCGAGACTCTAATGAAAAATTAAGTAAAAATTACAATTTCTCCTCTTTTTTAGTGAACCGTTTGAGTGACGTTCCAATGGATTATCAAATTAGTTGTTCGACTCATACGAGTCATCAATTTATTGAATGCCTAATCATTTTCAATCTGTATTCAGTCTGTGTGTGTTGTCTCTGATTTGGCTGAGAGCCAGAGTATTTTATATGATTATTCTGAGCTAAACAACGCCTTATAAAATAATTGCAGTGATTGGCCATCAAAACGCCGTTTTCTATCTATTTGTGTCGAATTTAATTATAGATTAGAGTCAATCAATTTTTATTATTTTTTGTTGTCTTAACGTTTGACGCATTTGTTTCTTCGGATATCAATGACTGAATGACTGACCAAATAATACCATATAATAACAGCCCTCTAACAGAGTGACTGCTCTGACTTTTCAGTCAGTTTTAGCTATTCATTCAAATTGAATCTAAACAGTTGAGGGTTAGAGTTGTTCACCCAACACAGGGAGGTCTAACACATCATCCCTACCTGTGCCCCTATCCTCCTTTCTATTTTGATATCCTCTCCTCTTTACTGTGACTTACGTCTGAATACTTTTCACTTGTATTCAGAGTCTGAATATCAGACATAAGTCCAGACATTTCATCGAATATTTACTTTTCGGCCAAAAATAGTTATCTTCTTCTTTGGCGTCAATTAGTTATGAAATAACTTCTCAGCAAATCTTGTCTTCAGTTTAGTCTTTTGGACAATAGATCAATAAATCACGAATTCCTTCGCACAGACTGTTATAGACTGAAACAAATTGGATTTCACTTCTTAAATAGTTTTGTCTTTTTATTTATTATATTTTAGACAAACATTTCTTTCGTAACTTTCAAAGTCATTGATTGCTTCAAAAATTAAGCAAAACTAATGATCATTTAAGAAGCGAATGAATCAAATTTAAAATTTCCATTTTGGAAGAGATGTTTGCCTCCATATAAATCATTATTAGTGTTAATTAATACAGAAAATTATAATTAATGTTAGTTTTTGAATAATAAATGACTGATTTACAAAATAAGTCAATTTATCTAAAATTCTATCGAAAATCAGCAAAAAATCAATTTCCAGACAAATCATTCAAAACCTGAATTCGGATAATTCTTTTGATTGAAAATTCATTGAAATTTAATTAAGATTAAAACTTTAAACTCGGTTCAACTCGTGAAACGTGGATCAGCAAGCTCCTCTACTTAAAGTGTTTAGGCTAAACCCCTTTAGCTCTTCCAAGTTTAAGGGCTTTTACAACCTTTCAATGTGTGGGGGCTTTGCTCTGACCTACTCTGGCTACTCCTTTTCATGAATCATAGGATATAAGGATTGGACTCAGCATTCATTTAATCGGAATTCAAACAGAATTTAATACAAGAATACAAACGCATATAAATTACTATGTTTTTTGTTTTGTAGAGAATAATAGATTTTATCGTTTAATGTTTGGTATTAACTAAACTAAACTGAACTCAATTAAATCGATGTAAGCTTTAAATGTAATGTAATTTCATGCAATTTAAATGATTAACTTTAGTTTGAAAATAACTATTAATTGTTTTTTATATTGTATTCAAACAATTCTTTGGTTTCAAATCATTGTTATCTATCCTTTGAATCTTTAATAAAACATCTGTTCAGTGATTATTTGCTAACATTTTGTAAACTCCTTTCAAATCTATATTTAATTAAAGCCTCGAAATTATTTATCGATTTCATGAACTTCTAAATCAAATATTTAAAAAATTTTCTGATTTTTATCACTTAATGCATGAAATGAATTTGAATTTGAATATGAATTCATTGGCGAACATAAAGAAACAAATTTAATATTTGGTTAAAACAACTATTGATCTATTGATTTATGAGTATCTATAGTTAAAACTAATGACTTTTTTAATAAATTCAAGAATTTTCAATTTAAAATTCTATTACTCAGAATATTGATAACAAGAACAACAAAAAAGTTTAGTTTTTGCGAAAGAAATTAATTCAAACGTTTAGTGCCTCAGAAGTGGTGAGTCTTTTAAAACTATAAATTGCGTTATTATTGAGAATATTATTAATATAAATATGAGATAAACAGTCGAAGAGAGAGAGAGAGAGAGAGAAAACAAAAATCAAAAATGATATAAAATAATGATCCGGATTCAATTTGTTAGGTCTGATCGAATAGACAGACTTCTTAATGGAGGCAATGGTATGATTGTTTATAAAATGACGAATTATGCCCATCAGCACAACCATCAGCACAGCCGTGTCTTTGCTTATTATTTTTTCATCAAATATTAATCGCAATGAAAATAAATTTTCTTCATTTGATTTGAATTTGATTTGTTTCTAACGTCAGATCCGATACCATATTAAATGATATTTGAGTTGATAGACATCACATGAAAGGAGATTTGATCCTCTCTTTTGGCTCATTATTAGCTAATTTCAGTTTTGGTTATAAGAAAAATATTGTGTGAGTCGACCACTGCTTAGAATTAATTTGAATTAATTATTTAGACTTGAATTTCGTGCCTCAAATTGAAATATGAATGGAATTAGTCTTCTCTTAGTCTTTGTTTCTCCCAATTAAAGACCGATTGCATTGAATTTTAAGATTCCTCGCCTTCTGTCAGAAAACTGATTTTTATTCATTTCTCAGTTAAACACTTCTGAATAAATTAAGTCTTGTTTTTTGGTTTTTAATTTTCTCTCTCTTATAGATCTTCCACTTTTTATAGCCCTTTAATGATTGTCACGAAATAAACTCATTTAATCAAAAATTACTTCACAAAAACTTATTTAATAGATTTTCACACATTTCTGGATTCAATTGGCAATTGTTTTCATTGAATATAATAATTATTTGAATATTTTTGAATCAAATTATCTGTTTTTAAACATTAAGTAAATAAGTATTTGAGATAAGTCATTATATAAGTCCAAAATTAGCGTTCATTGTGTTTGAAGTATTAATTTTAAAATAGATTCTGAAATATTCTGATTAATTATTGTCTTATATATTGTTTTGTCAGAACTGGAGATCATTAACAAAATTGATTGGATTTATATTTAATTATTCGATAGTTTGAGAATAAATTATAATTAAATCAATTATAGACTCAGTAGTAGTGAAGTGAAGATAAAAATTAATACAATTTTCCCGAAAAAATGACTTCACTTCTTGTGTATTACAGATTTTTTGGGGAAGTTTTCGTGTAAATTACATAATCACGACTTCGGCTCAGATTTAGTTATTTTTCGTTCACTATTCTCGTCGTTCAATCATAAGACAGATTAGTTTAAAGACGCTCTCAATAGGCTTTACATAAGACTTTTGCTTTGATTTGTTAAGAAGACTGCGAAAGAAATTATGAAATAAAATTTGTGTTCAGTAAAGCATTTATTTTATTTTAAATGTCAAGAACTTCACTAATAGTTAGATAGTCTTCAGAGTTGTGAGTAATTCATTCTGAAAACGATTTTCATATTCATTCAACTAATTTCACTTCAATTCAGTTATACTTATTATTATTCCTTTCTTACAACAGACTCTCTCTCTCTCTCTCCCTCTCCCTCTCCTAAAAGTTGTCAAAATTGCATTTGAAGTAATGGTATAATTTAAAAGTGTCTCGTCTTGTGTTTAGCTCATATATACTCATATACTCGTATATATTCTGACAATTATAACAATATGTACGCAATTTTTATTGCATTTACACCGGAAAACAGTTTTCGGTGAATTAGTTGAGGCACAGAATCAGATGCGATAAATAGTGACTTTGATTTCACTCATTCATTGATAATAACGTTAAAACGATAATTACTGCTATACTCCGTCCGTATAATCACTACCATTGCGTGCAATACATTATAATAGACTTTAGGTTTTAGTCAATTATAATGCGATAACCAAATCAAAAGTGATTTCGTTATAAAGAAAATTAAGATTTTCTTTCTTTAAGAGACTTTTTTCAACAATTTTTAACTTAATTTTTTACTTCACTTATCTATTCATGAAAACAGAAATTAGGGTCTGTCCTCTCTTATTATTTTTTAATGTTGTACTCCATATACATAAAAACAATTAATTTGTTCGGCCGACCGCTAAACTGAAATTGTATTTTGCGACGACTGCCTCATCAGATATTGCTGTCAGTCCTCTACCGTCGTATCCCGTCCTTTAATTTCTATAATATTTAAAGTAATATATTTTATATATGAGTGCGTTATTAAAACGACGGACATAATGGTAAAGTACTGGCGATTAATGGTCTGAACACTATTGCAAACCACTGGCAGACGTTCAAAATCTCATAATTTTATGCACTGAACCAATTATTGGAGTGATATCTCACCAATTATTTTATTGCTTAAAGGTCTAAGATTATCAGTAGAGAGGAAATAAAAAATAGAAGTAATAAATGTATTTCCTCTTCTTTTTTTGCAAAGATTCAAATGAAATACAATTATTATAACTAAAGGCTATCAGACTTTAAATAAGTTTTAACTTAATTTTCTAATTAAGTTTTATTTACATAAAAGTGTTGACTATTTTATTAGGAAAACCTTTTCTTTATGTTTTAGATTTGATTTTGTCAACTGATAACTGAGTAAAATCAGTGCAAATCTTATGCAAATCAGTGACTATTAGTTGATAAGAGTTATTCGATCGTAAAGTCTTTTGGGGGTCTGTCTGTCCACACAGTCTACTCGAAACTGTCTGACTGGCATTCATTGAAATGAACCGGTATTTCGATTGAATAATGAATTTCTCTGATCGTTATGTTTAACGCAATGACAATACTATTGAAAGGTTTTCTTCAAAAGCAATTAAGATTCAAAACAAACAAAATTTGGTCATAATTTTTATTCGACAATTAAAATAAAAGGCATAAAATAGCATAAACTAGGATCTCCTCCTCAAATAATGGTCCTGACTCTGCGTTGGAGAGGCGCTCCTCTAAAATTAGTTTTTCTCTCAGATTTTGTTTGCCATACAATTAAGTCAAACACAAATTGAATTGAATTTGGTCTTCAAAAATGCAAAAACTATGAGAATTGGCAATAAATGTGACATTAGTTTTAGTAATTGAATATAAATCAAATAAATTTAATGGTTTAGTGTCTGTCGACCAAAACAAACATTATTTCTTACCAATAATTTTGAGCTCAAAATTATAATTAGCGTTAAAAATGTAGCCAAATATTAACCGATGGAAAACCGATTCAAAACTCAATTTTCACATTAAGTTTGAGTCAAACATAATATTTGTGTTATTTGTGTGAAACAAATAAATGATGTGATTTAGAGCCGAATCTGATTTAAACTTTGAATTATTTGTTTGCTTATTTTCACGGCTATAATCAAACTATAATTTTAGCCAATTCTCAACAATTGATGGCTCAGCTCTCCAACGAAGGGGTGTCGACCTAAACAGTCTTCTTTAACTATTAGACCCATTCTTCAAACTTTTTCTGCTAAACCACTGATGCTCAGAGTGGGTATCACTTAAGTACTGCATGAACTTTATAGCGTTGAAAACACCCAGGCTCCCAGAGTTCCCATCATTGATGCATATATTTTTAATAGATTAGACTCAAACAAAAAATTGAGATTTGAATAATGAATTATTTGAGTTCTATTCAAATAAAAATACGGATTCAAATGCAATAATCAATTAACCACTTGTTGTTGTTTACTTTTTATCATGGTTAAGTTTGTCGTATTTGGAAATGAATTCCCTGGCGATTATAGAGTAGCCCAAGTGTTAGTGAGTCGGGTGATGTTGTGGTTGGCCCGGAATCAATTCGTGTAGCAATTATACCGCCATTTAATTAACAGAAAAACGATAAATTGTGTGATAAAACGATAAAATTTGGATAAAACGATACAATATTTTGTTGGCCCCACATATTCTTGTGCTGTATTTGTGAGCCTAAGAGGCAGAGGAGTGCACGAATCGACTGTCAAAATAGGAAAGCCTTCATGTATTAAGTGTTATCACGGATTCATATGAGATATGGCTTTCTCTTTATATAATATACTGAAAGCTAATATTCCTTCCAATAAATTATAAGTCATTTCTATTGCTTAAGAATTTTGTTCTTTTCTTCTGTGTGTTTATGTGTTTAGCTTTTTATATAATATTCGTTGAATTCATTACTTGTTTATATTCATGATGTGCTCACAACCTGTGCTCTGCTCACACTTCTCTCCACCCGACAGTTTAGTTGCCCAATGAATACCATATTAAACGATTAATAGCGGTATTACAACAAATATGCCAACACTAACAAAGGCCAGACCAACATAACACGACCCAAACCTATGAATAATTATTCCGATAAGAAATACTTAAGACTTTGCGAACAAATTAATAATAATATTAAACAAAATTTCGGCCACTTATCAGCCAAAAGGATCGGGTTTATAACAGTCATTAAAAGTACTCATCCTTGGTTTGGCACAACATCATAGACTCAACAAACTCTGTGAAAAAATGTGCATGTTCAAGTTTGATTGGATTTTAAAATTTGTTCCGATTCTGATCAATCTTATCTGTGAATGATTTTCTCAGTTTACCAGATAAATTGGGTCTTTGATTTTGACTAGAGTAGTACCTTTGATCAATCATTAAACCGGATTATATTGAATTAAATTTAAAGACTGAAAATTATTTTTAAAATAAATACTGGACTTTAATTTATTCAAATAATATTATATTTTTCATTGAATTCCGTTTTTATTTTCAAATATTTTCAAATCAATCAAATATTTAATATTTATTTCAATGAAAATCAAACAAAACTTATTAAATGTTTTGTTTATGTTTTCTATAAAATCAAGTTTTCCAAAGACGTGTCGTTATATCGGACTTACAATCAAATTAAATGAAAATATTTTTATTGTCAGAATTTCCTTCAAAAATATCATTTAATTGGCAATTAAATGACCAAATTTACTATTAGTTAAAAGAATGAATTTTATAATAAAATCAAAGTTTGGCCCCAAATTCAAGTCATAGAGAATGCAATTAATTGTTTCTATAATTTAATAGAAATGTTTCGTAAATCGATTTAAAAGTTATATATAGTTTTCGTATCGGACTCTCAATCGAAACATTTGCACAAATTCTCAATTTATTAATTATCGAAAGACATCTCCAAACGCCTCTGAAATTTTAAATTCAGACTCCAGTGTCGTCTGAGATTAGAGATGAGCAAGGTGTATCAATCTCATCATAATTGCCTTGAAATTTCTACGAGTGTTGCATCTTATGCCTTAAATAGTAAACAATATTATATCAAATGCTCTTATAGTTAAGTGAATTAAAAAGTGTCTCTCATTTCACTTAAGAATTAATAAAAACATTAAATGAAATCACATTCAAAATAATCTTTTTAATGAATCATAACTTGGATAATGAAATTTTTTGCCTCTAAAAAAAGTGATTTTAAATTCTGTCTGTAATTCATTTGAAAATATGATTTTACTTCAATTCATTGACAAATGTTTATCATTTGAGGAGTGATCTCAAGAAAATAAATTTGAAATTAAAAGGAGAGGAAAGAGATTTTGCACTTAAAAAATAATTAGTTTTTGATTTATAATAATTGCATTAAGACTTTTCTCATGAATATTATGGCAATTAATTGACACGAATTTAAATGCATTACATTCTCTATAAAAGAGAAATTTGAAACTATTTTTTAATTACTAAATGAATTGTTTTGTTATTATTTTCCTTAATTTCTATAATTAATCGGATTATTAGCAAACTTTTTGAATAATTGTTCGCATCTTTTGATAGTTAAACGATTTGAATAAGAGCTAAGATCCGCTCAGTCCTATTGTGTGAGAGGTGTGCGCCCAGAATAAATCGCTTTAATATTTTGTTATTTTGAAGCAATAAAAAGGAATTCTTTTCATTTTAATGTAATTTTGATGAAAAATTGGTTTTTCTATTGTGAAGTGTTTTAATGAATGAGCCCTACAATGAGTTTAGAGATTAATTATAAGCCCAACAAAAAACTTCTCTTTTTTCTCAGACTATTAAACTTCTTCGTAAACTTAATTAAAAATTTTAATTTTAATCAATTAATTATTATAACACGATTTAAATGCATAAACGAGTAAAAAATAAGAACAAAAATCAGAAGAAATTTTCAACTTTTTATTCAATAAAATATTTTTGAAAACACCTCAAGGCTTTTGTGATATATTTTCTAAACACATTTATCTCTCATATCAATGATATTAAGATAATTTCAAATCTGGAAAAGTGTCTCAATTCAAGAATTATTGCATTTATTTGAAAATTTTAAATTCAAATCACAATTAGTTTTGAATTGGTTTTCAATTTTCCAAAGATTTCTAATTAATGAAAACATTTTGTTTTGGAATTGCATTAAAAATTTGGAGAAAAAGAGTAAAAATGCCAATAAATTAACGACAAGTCTTTGACATCAATTAAAATGTGAGCTTTTGATCAAAATTTGATCAAAAAATAAAAGATTTGTTGAATGAGTTGAGGCGTCACTGTTTAAGAAGCAAATTATGATATTATATGAGTATATATGAGTCACGTCCACAAGAATTCAATTATTTTATGAAAGAAATACGAGAATCGCTTTTATAGTCGATCTTAAAGAAGTTAATTCAGTCTCAAAGACAGCAATACTTGCAAAATGATTAGCTCCGGGCCATCAATAAGAGAGTCTGGAGTCGAAAATGAGATATATGTTCATATCCTGAATCCAAATGTAATAATGAATTATTAGTCAAAAGTAAAACGACCACTATTTGATTGGAACGCAGCGGGTAATGCCTGTCTCAACGGGAGTCCAATAATGTTTAAAAATCCAATCGCAATGGATATACACCACAAGACTGGCGCTCTATGCCATACCATTCTCTTCCAAAGGCTCGCAAATAACTTTTGGTTATTGGGTTTTCACGGCTCAGACTAAACTACGAGTATTTCACTAAATGGCAATCATTCCGGCCATAAGACTCTTTTGAATAACCTGTGCTCTAACTGACCGACTAAGTCCTCTAATTAAGTAATTAATCATAAATAGTCCGTCAGATTTGGCACACAATAGCCCACAATACCGGACCATAACTGAGTCATTGAATGATAACAATTAGAATACAATAATTCAATAGTTTTATTGTTAACATGTTTTTCGAGATCAGAGGGGAACCAATCAGTAGATGGCGAAGACATTCTCTGATCTCTGTTTGGCTTAACATTTATTATCGATTTCGGTCATAAATAATGGCCAAACAGACCACAAATCTAATCATTAATTTATTACTTAATCACATCCGAACAATAAGAACAATAAAAGTCTCTTCATTTGATGGATGAGTTGATTTAGTACTAGATTTTAGTTAACAGTAAATAGATGTCATCGGTTGTCAGCAATTCTTCATCGGATCAACAATTGATTCAAAGAATTTAACTCAAAAACTACTTTTCAATAAGTTTTGACTTTTGAGTGAATGATTAGAAAACAATAAAATTTAAAAAACATTTGTTTAATGGAATTCAATCAAATAAAAAGTAATCAAATAACCATGCTTAAATGCTCAATTGCTCAAATGCAAAATCTCAGGACTGGATGTGAAAACAAGAAATAAGTTGAGATAATTCCTCAGAAGTATTATTCATAATCAAAAAGGATTAAAATCAAATTGAATTTAATGGACTCATTGTTTTAATTGACATCAAAATGAATGTCAAATACTATTGAAGTGATAACAAGTCTTTCTGAGGGTATGAGCGGTCAGTAGTGAAGTGAAACGGATTTCAAAGAATATGAGAAATGAAAGCTTAAATATATTTGCATTTCATTATATCATTGATTGTCTCTTTGTTTGAATAAAACAGAATTCAATTTAAATAAATTTTCACTCAATTTTACAAAAGAAGAAAATTTCAATTTAAATAAGTATTTGTGAAGTTATATAACATTATATAATATTTCCTTTTAATTTGCGATTTAAATCAATTCAGACATCCTTTTGGCTGAAAATTCCCACAATATTTCAGACAAATAATGACCAGAATATTGGCGTTCCGTTAAAAGTAAATAAGTTTTTATGAAAAGCACTTTTTCCTGTTATAAACAGAATGAGTATCCAAATGGGTATCCATTTGAGTAAAGAATAAATACTATTCAATACTATTCAAAGTTTTTGAAAAAGTCTAAACATTTTGGTAACTAATCGTCGATATTAGAGCTGAAAGCAATTCATCAGAAAACACAACCACCAGAACTACATCACAAACAATCCATTTTCACCTTCATTTGCATTGATATTCTTGTCAGGCAATGGAGTCGACTGTCGACCACCGGATGTATTCTATCATTCATTTGTTAGCGTCACTGAAAATCCAATAAAAACATGACTCAAATTTGATTATATGAGAACTCGTTTTTATGGCGTTTTCACCTGTTGTTCAAATAAATTAGATTTAAAACTCAACTCAAACTTCACTCAAACACTAAATTTAATTTACAACTTCTCTCCTGAATATAAAACCAGAAAAGAAGAAATCACAATTTAATTGAATCGAAGAGATGTTGAAATAATTAAGAGGCAATTATTTCCAGACTTTTATCATTGTTTTAGATTAGGTTTTGTCCACTCAGGGAGGGAGGCAGGAGAGAGAGAGAGAGAGAGAGAGAGAGAGAGAGAGAGAGAGAGAGAGAGAG
>JAQIXD010000330.1:0-30243 GCA_034699985.1 Minunthozetes semirufus
ATTTGGTTCTTAGGTCTGACCCAAAATGGCGAAAATGACTCACAAACTTTGTAAAACTCTTAAAAGGACATGGTATAAATGACTCGATTCAATCTCATTATTTACATAATATTTGCTTAGATCTCAAGAATTTAGAATCAGAGAAAGTTTAGTTTAATAATCTCTTAATGCCTGTATTAAATTAACATGATAAATACATATGCGTTATTGGAATTTATGTTTTTTAACTAATCTAAGGTAAATTTTATCGATTATTAAATCATATATTTAATTAAAAATTATTATTAAAAAGTGATTCATACCATTTGCCATTTAGGGTGAACTTCATTCACCCCTTCGTACTCCATATAAGAAGCAAAACCTTCGTTAAGCCTAATATCAATGAAATGGAATGTAATCTATTGCTGAGTATGAGAGGTAACACTGACCATAGGTCGTCCCACCACTTAGGAGTGACTAAATTACCAAACCACTGATGGGCCAATTCGTGCGCTTTATTTGAGTTATAATTAATAGAATCAATAATATTGTAATCGATTTATTATATGATTTGCTAACCGACAACTGCAGCCACTCTTTGCAAGTTGTTTGATGAGGAAACAGAGGGGTCGTAAAGCATTGCTGTCTCGCGATAAACAATTAGACCCCAATTCTCCATCGCTCCGGCGTTAAAATCGGGAACAGCCACCATATCTAAAGTAATTATGAAAAACTCAATAAATATTAATATTTGAAATGAATTCCATATAAAATGAATATTAAACATCAGAACCAATATGACCACTAATATTACCATATTATCCATATTATCATTATATATTGTAATACACTCTAATATATTTATGTGAATAAAATAAATCCTATTTTGTTGAAAAGTTCTTGTGTTTGTTCTAATAAATAATCTATCAATCTATGATATAATAGATAAAATAATTGCGTTTAGAAAAGGTAAAAGATGCAAAATATGGTTTGTGGTAATATTGGTTTACTTCAAATTTAAGGACCTGTTTTAGGCAATGGATATGAAATGTTGAAGTAGTTCTCATAAGATCTTAATATTTTTGGTCCGACTTCTAAGGAATAGTTTGCTGTAGAAATGGCATTGGGTCGCGTCCATACCGTGAACTAAGTTTTCAATTAAAAGATCATTTATTTATAGAATATTCTATGAGAGGTCTACAATCTTTTCGATTTCAGGAGGATATTTAGCCCTTCCTATTTTGAACCTACCACCTTGTTCTAGTCTTCAAAGTGATTAGTGATGAACTATAATTATCTTTCAATTCTCTAAAATGGTTTTTATCTAAAAATTGTTGTTTTTAGAGGAATTCAATTAAATTATCTGACATTTAGAAAGTTTTTTATTACCACTGATAACAGGGATGAACTCAATTCATTGAAATAATATAAGCAATTATTAGAGTATTGACAAACCATTTGTAATACTATCATATTTGCTCTTAACTGACTCACTCAGCCTCACATTGTTTAGCTCAGCCTTAATTCAAGAATAGTGTACATAATATTTGAGATTAAAAAAAGAATAAAACAAAAATTACTTACATTTGCTTTTGGATCGGAAATTGAGTGGAAATCACTTATTAAAAAAGCGAGCAAATAAGTTGACATTTTGATAGTCTTGGCGAATGTGTCGGCACTCCATTCCCCTCTTCAATACATTCAAAGATTAAAATACGAAACCATAAGAATTTCAAATGAGAAATGCATTTTTCATCTTCTTTTTAAATGAAATGAATTTTGATCTCTAAATCAATAACAACTCCTACACACAAAAAAAATCTTTTCCACTTCTTGTAAATTTATTATTATTTATATAATTCTAATACAACTTATTTGAATGTTGATCATTTCAAATCGAAACATTTTATCTGATATATAATAAATACCTGTCCTCATTCCCGATGGGAGGCATATTAGAAATGGCAGACATATTCTTGTAGTGAATTAATGTGATAATAAACGTAGCCTTCATAGACGGCTCATCAAAACAGGGAAAGGCTCGGCGGGCGTCTGTCGGCTGGAATTGTGTGACGGCTAACCATCTGATGATAAATCCAAAAAATAGTTTCAATTCAAACTAACAAAAATTGGAACAAGCTTTCAAAGAATACTATAAAACGACGAAGACTCCCATTTTGTTGAATATTTCTATTAGTAACCTATTTTTAATAGGAATTTAGCATTTTCCCATCTGTATTATTCTCCATAGCATTATTGAAGGGAGGGGGGCGGTGTTATCAGGGAAGCGAGGGAAGGGTCTTAGTGAAAGACGTAGGAACTATAAAACAATTAGATTTGGCGTTTTTTTTAATTGGATGAATTGAATCAAAGTAAGAGAGAGTTGAAAGTAATGGACGCGAGACCATCCTAACTACTAACCACCGTTGTTCATAAGTTTGGAATACTGACCACCTAATCACCAAATCATTATGTGTAGAGTTTGGAAATTAATGTACTTGATTATATTAATAATTTCAAATGATTTAACCATATTAATGATAAAAATGAAAGAACTTTAAAATTTAGTATTCATTTGAATTTTGTTTGAATTCTTTATTTGAAACATACATTTGTATTTCAAATTAAATGGATATTCTGTTAAATAAATAATAGAGTAGTGAAGGGAATCCTAATTAGAGAAACCTTTGCTTTAAAAGTCACACATAATATAAATCAAATGCATTTTTCTTTTAATATTCCCTTTGAAACCAATGATTGAAATAAATATTTGAAATAAACTCAAATAATAATAATTGAGAAATATTTGCTTTTTTTCTATTAAAAGTGCTTAAAATGTGTCACGAATTTGAATATCAAGTTTTGAATTATTTTCAGAACAGAAAAAGATTTTTGAAATAAATTATTGAAGACTTAACGCAAATAAAGATAAATTAAGTACTAATTATTGCTTAGAAAAGTAAATTATTTAAAATTTTTGGGTCAGAGCTAGTGTTGAGTCAATCCCTTCAAATATAAAACTCTCTAAATACAAATGTAAATTCTTTTTCTCTGTATTAGAACAAAATTAATTGAGCAAGAACACAATTAATTTAATCATATTAATAATAATATTATCAAAAGTTTTTTAGGGAACGAACTAAAATAAGCTCCATGATCTGAGAATAAGATCAACTAGATAAAAAACGATTAAGATTAGATAAAAATGTTATTTTCCAATGGTGTCGAAGATCTCCAGCTTCAGGGGAACAGGGGGGAATTGAAAAAACCAATCTCCGAAAAGAATAAATTTAAACCATTTGTTCTTAATAATTTTTAAATCAGGCCAAAAACATGTTATTTTACATTTAATATAGTTTTAATATTGTTAGTCATAGATTTTTTAGAAATTTTCAGGAAAAAATGAAATGCAAAATAGGTTTTAATCAGAATTAAATCAGATTCGGTTTGTATAGCCTCAATCTCAGGGGTGAATTTGACCAAATTTATGACGTTAGGAACACAATTTTTCGAGTCCCCCCCCCCCTCCTTCCACAAAATCGTTATTTTGTTTTACTTGAAATATTTATATAAGTGTTAAATCAAATATAAATATACATGTATTGGAATATATTGGACCAGAATATATTAATTTAATGATAAATGAAATAAGAGTTGTCTGGAGGACAACCTGTTATTAATGAATACAAGTTCTTTAAATACAAGAATCATGAGAATGAGTTTAAATGTAAGGTAAAGATAAGTTACTAAGAATAGTATTGAATGAGAAAAAAGTTTCTCTTAATCTTTAGTAACCTGAGTGACTATTTCAAAGAAAACCGTTGTCCTTCTTAATGATAAAATTGATTTTTAATATTTTTTGGAAATATTAAATTGGAGTTTTGTATAAATAGAGGAAATACATAAAAATGTGTACCTTTTGTTGCCCATATTGTCTTTGTAAGAGCTTCGATAAAAACCCGCCAAATCATCGTTTAGATTACCTCTGAATTTGATTTTCAAAATATATTTGTTTCCGTTTTTCAAATTCTTATTCAAATTTATTATAAAAAATTGAAGTTTTGTCTCATAAGTGAAGTTAGAAATATATGAAAGGACTTGATTTCGATGAGAGAGTGAGACCGAGTCGTTGTAAATGATTATGTCGTTTATATGTAGAGTTATGTTATTCGTGTCTTCCTTACACTCTATCAAAATTGTGACCTAAACTCAAAGGAATGATTGATTACTGGAATGACTGCCAATCATTTGATAACTTATTTAAAGGATAACAACATTTGATACTAACGTTTCCATTGAAGTAAAAATCTTTGGGTCCGATATAGGTTTGAAGTTCAACGTCATAGTGAATGGGAACTACACTTGTAGGCAATCGTACGTATAAATGATCAGAAGAGGCATTGAGTGCCGACACTTTTGATAGATCGGTGGGACAGTCGTCAATTAATTGTGATGAGCAATGAGTTTGATTAATGTGATTATCAATACTATCATTACTAAATTTTGACACTATTTTTGAACTGTTATCACAGCCACAACTGTGCAAATGAGTGAACACTCCAACCAATAGCGCGACCCCCACTATACAGATGATTGCAACTATTAATAATGAGATAACAACCCAAGTCTTGAGGAAAAATCCCTTTTGTGAGCCCCGGAACTGAGTTTCGTGTTCTTTGAAGACATTGGTGTGATTGTGTGCACTGGCGTTCACATCCATATCCAACTTTTGCTGATTGATTGCACTCATACATAGATTTTGAGTCATTTCGTTTTGGTCTCCAACTTTCAAATGAGACCAAACTTTGAAGTCTGGATGAGAGGAGAGGAGAGCGCAGAGAACGCCTACCATTCGATCGATAAACCGCCTAATGCTCTAAGATTTGAAACTCTCCTCGAATTGCAGTTCATTAATGAATAACTTATTCTGGAGTTTAGGTGAGACAACACTACCAGAGCTGTACCAGAGCTCACTCTACTATATATTCCGGTTCTTAAGAGACGCACTAATAGTTAGAATGCCGTCGATTTTCATACCAGTCTTATAACTAATGAATTGAAGTTTAGTTATGTTTCAACAGTTAGTCGTTCTGTCAATTTGTATGCTTTTGCCCAACACTTCCCAACACTTCCATTACTTCATATAAATTGTTAACAAGTATTTTGCATTAGTAGTAACTCAACCCCACAAACACTACACTTATTCTACAGATAGTCTCCTCTGTATTTATAGCTATATTTTATCATATATTAGAATAAGTAATGAATGCCATCCATTGCCATCCATTTCCTCTCAATTATAATTTTATTTTATATGTTTTATTTCGCTCAACATTTTTTAGTCTCCTATTATGCTTTCATTTCATATGACAAGGACTGCCCAAGTTCACCACCATATGGGGTATAAATTTAAAATTACAAATTTTTTAAATCTCAGCTCATATACACCTTGAAGCTATACACACTGAAAATCTATAATCATATTTTTAAACTAGTCAAACAGGGGGTTTTGCTTACTCTTAGAGGAAGTTTTATTAAAAGGCATTACCCCCTGGCAACTGCGCATCACTTAATATTTTGGATTAAATAAAGATAACAATAAATTATTGTTAAAAAAAAGTTCACAACATTTCAGTGCTTTTGAAAATGAAAAAAAACTGAAATATAAAGCAAAAGACACATAAAAAGAGTTTTAAAAGAGTCGGCAAAAGTTGGAAAAATATTAGCCATTATTTGGATTCTAAATAATAGAACAAATGGTTGCCTAAAATCAAATATTTCTTTCTGTCAACTCTTTTGTTAAAACATATTCTTTATGTTTGTTCAGTACTCACTGATTCTCAATCCTACACTTATTCCTATTAAAACTCAGGCTTTCTCTCAATTATTCACTTTTTTTTAACACAAATTATTATTATTATTATTTTTATTAATTATAGGAAATGAGTTTCACACAACTTTTTTGTTAATTTCAATGACAGTTAGTTGTACTTAAAGTAAATGTGTAAATCAAAATCAAAACTAACTGTAATGACATTTCATTCAATTTTATTTACAGTTTAATAATAAAACAGTCAAACAATTTTGAAAACAATTCGACAGATAGTCTTTGGTTTATGACATTAGTTATATGAGAGTCACTACTTAATATAATCCCGGTCTTACTTTACCGAAAAATCAATGTAAATTATGAGTAAAACCCAAGAAAATAAACAGGGCATAATATAGTTTTCAATTACATTCTCCTTACTAAGCGAACAATGTAAGGACTAGCTGTTACAGCTTGCTACCAATGTAAGTTAGGATAGAATTGAGCTCTAATAGTAATTAAAATAAACATACAAAATAATATGTCCATATTATAATAATTGGACACACATGTCACCTACATATACGAGATTCAGAATTTAATCAACAAAAACTCTCTGATAGGTTGAACTGAAAAGAATTTAAATCAAAAGACGATTTTTTAAAATTTTTTAAATTCTGATAAAAGACTAATAAAAATAGATTTATCTCTCATTTAAACCAATTTTAGTCTAAAATTTGAAGATTTTGAGTGTTTTTTTAGAATAAATGTTTATTTCTCTCAAATAATTGTAATTTGAGTTTTAATTATAGACAACTCATTACATAACCGAAACTGGAGGATAAATAATGAAGTTCTGGTTTTCGATCTTATAATCCTATCTTACGATTAAAACTACTTCATTACTATTGTGTATTATTTGCAATCTTATCGTGAATAGTGGATAGTGAATAGTGATGACACTTTTACAAAATTATTAAATTTTTATTCAACTATTTGAGTGACCTTTTATTTATAAATCAAACAATAAAATATGTAAAATAATAATAACTGATCTTTAAAAAAACTGATCTATTTCATTTCTTATTAAGGAAAAAAGTACTTTTCTACTCAAATAAAAGAAAATCTATCATCAAGTTTATTCTTGGTGCTAATTATCGTAAAATGATTTATAATTAAATTAATATAAATGTAATAATTTAAACAAACGATTAAAAATTGAGGAATCAATTAAAAAACGAATAAAATTGTGATCACTAGTGGTCTCCACTAAGATTGAACTAATTTCGATGTAATACAAGTATAGTAAAACACAAACAAAGTATTAATCAATTTATTTTTCGAATTTAATTCGAATTATATAATTGAGTTAAAAATAAATTGACCTACAAATCTATTATCAAGTACTATCAATGATAGTCCATCATCAATAATCTTGCATTTTAAAGGCATTTGTAAATTTAACAATTGTCTCAAAACTAATAGACTGCAAAGGATTTAAATATAATTTAATTTTAAAATATTGATATAAATAAAAATATATCACAAAATATATGAATTTGATCACAAATCATAGTCCAGGAGAACTGGACAATCATAGCCCTTCTGCTAGAGTGGGCATTCTGTCTGAAATCATTTATTTGTATAATTAGCAAAGATTTTTTATTATTGAAGCAAATGTTAAACATATTTATGGGATCCACAAAATAAATAGAGAAAAATTAAACAAAAATTAGTTAAAAATAATTGAAAACCAATTATTTTTATATAAAATGTTTGCTTCAAATTATGCGCTAAAATCAGTGGAAAGAGTGAAAGGAGTACTGCTTTTGTGTTGAGTTGTGTTTGAACTCGAATTTCAACTCAACGTTAAGTCGTGTCACAATTGGCCGACAAATTCACTGTCAATGAGCCGACCATTAGATGAGACAATTTTCTGGTTAATTACTTAATGATTGATTCAATTGGAACTCATTAGATATACTTAACAGTTATTTATATACAAATTATAGTATATTTTTATTTATAATAATTATTTGAATTGAATTTACGATCAAAATGTTTATCGATTCGTTGGGTTTCGGCGATTTGACTAAAATGAGTAAACGACAGGTCTGTCCAACAATTGATTTATTACTTCTTATGACTAATTTTTTACAAAATTGTTTCAGTTGTTATATCAGGTATTGAACTTCGGAATGATTGTCTCATCGGCTCTCATGATATGGAAGGGACTCATGGTTTTGACTGGAAGTGAGTCACCCATTGTTGTCGTCCTCAGGTATTCATATAAATATATAGTAAATGCATTCAATCAATCAATTAATCATTAATTGTCTATAAATATGAAGTGGAAGTATGGAACCGGCTTTCCATAGGGGAGACCTCCTCTTCCTCACCAATTATAAAGAAGATCCGATTCGAGTCGGAGATATCGTTGTCTTCAAAGTCGAGGGCAGAGACATTCCAATTGTGCACAGAGTCCTCAAACTCCATGAAAAGTAATTTAATTTTGGATTAATGGGTTTCCCCTCTCAAACACTTCACTAACTTTTCTCTAATTTATTAAATTTATTCCAATAATTGATTGGATATGAATTGGAGGATAGGGTTGACTCTAATATAAATATATTTCGACTTATGGTTGAAATAAGAGATTTTTTGACTAAACTTTCATTTATTTAATTAATTCCTCTTTTGATGAAAAATAGTAATGATTTTGATTATACTTTTGATTAAAATTATTTATTAAATATTTTGATAAAAGAGACGACAGTTCCGTAAAAATATTGACAAAAGGAGACAATAACTCAGTTGATGATAGAGGACTGTACGCAACGGGACAACTATGGCTTCACAAGAAAGATATAGTGGGAAGAGCGCGAGGGTTCGTTCATTTATGGTTTAAGTAAACAAATTAATGATTGTTTTAATATATAGTTTTGTTCCGTACGTCGGAATCGTCACAATTCTTATGAATGATTATCCAAAGTTTAAGGTATTATTCCTTTCCTTTTGTTTTGTTTTTACTTTTTATCTTTAATTTGATTTGAATTTATGTTAAACAGTACGCAGTGTTGGGATGTCTCGGATTATTTGTTTTGGTTCACAGGGAATGAGTCAATGAATGGCCAAAACTGTGTTCACCCGAAATCTGATTTAATGTTTGCTATAAATTATATACAATTTTTCATAAAATCATTGAAATGTGTTTTTAATCATTTGTTTTAAAATTGAGTCAAAACTGAGAGAATTAATCATTAAATCAATCATTCATTCATTTATTTGAATCAATTTTATCTCTTATTTTAATCCAAGTCTTAAAAGATATTAAAATTTGACTAAAAATTAATTGAATTAAATTAAAGGAAATGAGAAGAGAGAGGGAGAGATAGGAATGGCATAAGAGTAAAGCCATCTATTGAATGATTGCCTCATTGTTTGATAACTAAAAACAAAATTCAATTATAAAACAGAAATCAATGCATATATTAATGCATAATATGTTTGCTTTAATAACAAAACAATTTATTTCGCAATAAATTTGATTAAAAATTATATAATATTTTAAATAATATTAAAAACAAATAAAATGTTCGCCAATTACTCGTCCTCTTCTACAACAGGATCTATTGAAATGATATCTTCAGCTCAATCTTCGGGTCAAAATACAGACTGTTCGCTAACCACTGATGACGAAGACAGTGACCACAAATCAAGTATCAGTTATAAAGAGCGAAGACGTGAAGCGCACACTCAGGCGGAGCAGAAGCGCAGGGATGCCATCAAAAAAGGCTACGAAGATCTGCAGCATTTGGTTCCGACCTGTTCTCAACAGGACTCGACTACGAGTTATAAATTGTCAAAAGCGACAATTCTTCAGCGATCTATTGATTACATTCAATATATGACACAACAAATGTCAAAACAAGAGGATGAGCTCCAGAGTCTTCGCAAAGAAGTAGTCGCTCTTCAGATAATGAAAGAGAATTACGAAAAGATGGTTAAACTCCATCAACAGTCACAGCCTGGCCTTCAGACCAATCAGATCTCAGATGAGGTCAAGTTTGGGGTATTTCAGGCTATTTTCGATAATCTGTTCCAAACATTTGACTCTTCTGTTGAGATCAATAATTTCAATCAATTGAGTGGCTGTACATTCAATTGGCTCGAAGAACACTGTAAGCCTCAGACACTCCAAGAAATGGTCGTTCGAATACTCAATCGACTCAAAGAATTTTCATAAAATACAATCCCTTTCAGAAGATAATTGTCCGGAACTGGTCTTCAATAACAATTTCGTAGAATTTGTAATAAATTTTGAAATATTTTTTTGAAATTAATCTTATTTTCAATTTAAACGCAAATACATTATAATAAGAATAATGCCTTCAAATCATATATTTTTGACATATATTTAGTGTTAATTAAATTTTGTTGATTTAGTCTTAACTTTTAATTAAATTACAATTAATTAATATTTTTGTTAAAAATTCATTAAATGTTTTCAATTTGAGTGCAATATTGAGAAACTATTGTTCCTTTTCTCTGTCTATCAATTAATTTGAAATTATTATTCAAAAATCATTTATTTACTCAATAATTGTTTTTTGTGTAAAGTTTTGCTCATTTTATTCGTATTTCTGTTCAATAAATGACTCAATTTTCTATATTTTTGTCTAATTTTTAATTAAAATTGAAGTTTTCTCTCATTTATCACATTATCATCATTTAGATGAAAAAGAAAACTTTTGGCCACTCTTTTAGTAAGTAATGATTTGAGATGAATAGGGATCAGATAACTAGCCGTCACTTATATGCCGTCGAATTACTTCATTTAATTAAATGGATTAATTAATTTACTGATAACTCTGGTAATACATTTGAATTAATTGAAATATATATAAAAACAATTAATTTTCAATAAATTTTTATTAAATGATTAAATAATATTAATAATAGTCTTAAAACTCTGTATTTTGTCGTTCATTTCGAAGCGAAACATCGAAAATAGGATTTCTATAATCAATTTCTAGTGATATTCGTTTCTAATGTTTTCATAACATAAACTTCTAATAAATTAATGGAGAGTTCAAAGGGAAGGGAAAATTGAATTCCAGTTTTTTATTTATTTATATTAAACCAAAGAATAGTTTTCATTCAAAAAAAATCGTATTCTATATATGACTATATGAGCCCTTAACAGAACGTCTTAGATCTTGGCTAACCCTCATCTTATCAAAGGAAACTTTAGGCAAATAAGCGATGTCCTTGCTAATCTTTTAATTTGTTTTTTTTTTAATACTGAATTCTCACGCAATTTCTTAATTGTTTTGTAGTTTTATTGAAGTTTTCATAAAATAAATTTTAAGATCATTCATAACATCTCAAATAGTTGGAGTTCCTCTCATTTTATAAATGTTTAGTAAATTCAAATCGAATTTGATGTTCACAATTCTTATATTGAATTTAGACAAATTTGTAACATTTTCTAATGGGGTAAGTATTGTATATACATTATTATGGTCTTAATTTGAAGAATATTATAATAGAGTTCTGAGACACAAATTCTGAGTTTTTGTATATTTTTATTATTTAGAAAATAATTATTTCTATTTTTTCTTTCTTTGATTTTATAAACTTTTAAATTATAATAAATATTTTGTATTCAATAGAAAAGTAAAAATATGAGACACTCGTAGACTAACAAATATAATATTTAATTGATTAGAAACTAAGTCTTAAATTTAGTCATTTGACTTTAAATTATAAAACAGATCAATTAATAGTAAATGAAATCTTCAAAATCAAAATTAACTTAAGAATTTCATTCATTAAATAATTGACAAAAAATATTTATCTATCAAATATCTATTAAGAATTCTAGAGTTAAAGAAATGTATAAAAATGTATAAAAAATATATATAGAAAAGAAAATCGCTTATAAACTCTCCATTCATTCTTTCTATGAAAATGTTTTTCTCTTTTGCACAGAATCTAACTATTATTTTGAAAAAAGTCACAATTGTTTCTTACTAGTTATTTGCAAACACTAGTACTGTTACAGTATATGATTCATAATTATATAATTCTTTACTCTAGATTCTAGAATATAATATAGAATCTATATTATAGATTATTTCAATTGAATCTATTGAATAGATTGTAAACAATAGTTATTACTGTATTTATTATTTCATTTTTATCTTTATTTCGATTAACTCTTTATCATTATGTAATCAAAAGTTAAATGTTATGATTGAAGAATTCACTCAATTAAATATTAAACTATAGTTTAAACATTTTGAATGAGTCATACAATAATATATTAAAATATATATTCTATTAAAATAAGAAAGTAATTTAGAAGTGAATCGTTTTTTATGTCATTCAGACTTCAAGGCTAACAATAATTTCATCATTTGATTGGAACTGCTCTTCAGAAATGGCAAAAATGGAGGAAAATAATAATTTGCCAAAACCTTTGCGAGAAGGGGACAAATTCAACAATCCATGGTCAACTTGGATTCCACCAACTATTTGGTCGGTACTTAAATTTGCGGTAGAAAAAGATAAAAGTGATTTACCAGAACAAAAAGTAAGCGATTTCTTCTCTGTTAGAGAATCTTAAACTTGTTTTTACCTCTAAATTGAATTTTTTCATAAAATAATATTTTATTATTGCATTCAATAGAAATGAATTAATGAAATTTGTTTCCATTCGTATAATATGATGATACGAATCGTATTTTCCTTTAATAGTCATTTGAATTTCATTTGAATTTGTATTTGTTGTCGAATAAGTCAAACATATTCTCAAACAGAAGAAAGGCTAAGAATCTAAGATATTTAACAAAGAAGAAGTTCTTAGTCTTTATTCCGTTTTTAGATTAAAATAAAATTTAAAAGATTTTTATGAAATATATTAAAAACATCAGGTTTTGGACGAAACACTTCCCATCGTTGAACCAAATTTCAATTTTAGTGAAGATAAGGTATCCCTGACATGGATTGGACACTCAACTACTCTCATTCATTTGGATGGAATCACTTTATTGACTGATCCTATTTTCAGTGAAAGAGCATCCATGTCTCAAGTGATAGGTCCGGCCAGATATAGGAGGGCAGCCGTTACTATTGATGAGTTACCTCAAATCGATGCGGTAATAGTGAGTCACAACCATTACGATCACTTAGACTTGAATAGTGTTAAAGCTTTGAATAAAAGATTTGGTTCTCAACTCTTTTGGTTCGTTCCTTTAAAAATGTCTGAATGGATGAGTGAAGTGGGCTGTGCTAATGTAATTGAGTTGGACTGGTGGCAAAGTTCTTGCGTTCCTACGATTCCTAACGTCAACATTATCTTAACTCCAGCCCAACACTGGACTAGAAGAGGAGCGTTTGATGAGAGGAAAGCCTTGTGGGGAAGTTTTGCTATTATTGGACCAAAACATAGATTTTATTTCGCGGGCGATACCGGTTATTGTCCCGTATTTGAGCAAATCGGACAAATTTATGGTCCATTTGATTTGGCGGCCATACCTATTGGTGCGTATTCGCCCAAGTGGTTTATGACACCCCAACACGTTGATCCGGAACAAGCCGTTGAAATACATAAAGATATTCGAAGCAAATTAAGTATTGGTATTCATTGGGGAACCTTTTCATTGGCTCATGAGGTAAACCATACTCTAAGGATCGAACCATTACTCAATTTAATTATAATTTTTATATTTCAGTATTATTTGGAGCCCCCCCTCAAACTAAAAGAAGCCCTAAAACAACAACATTTAGACGAAAAGGAATTCATATGCATATCTCACGGACAGACCATAAATGTCTGATCCTTATAATTGTTGAGACAATGAAACAACAAAAACAAATATTTTTATATTAAACTCGAATTCGAGTGAATTTATTCTCAAAATCTTTTATATCGAATAAAAAGTGATTCAAAAGGGAATACATTTCACAAATGAATTAATGAGCGATTAATTGAGACAATGTTTTCCACTCTTTTCTCAATAAACACTATTTTTTTCAGTCATCAACCGTTTGATGTCTGAACCACTCATCGATTCTGTGATTTACTAAATGTGAGAAAACATTTAATTTATATATAAATCTATATAACTATAGTTAACATATAGTTAAAACTATTTGACAAAACATTTCAAACAAAATAAATTGAAATAAAGTAAAGTAATGAATATTTATATGAGAAGTTCGCCTCTAATATCATAAATAGGGTCATCTAAAATGGACAGAACAAAAATGTTTGTCTGAATGCCAATCAATTTGCATTATTTTGGCAAAACTTATTGGTTGACCGCTTTGTCCAATGAATAGTTGAGCAGATATTCACACATTCATATGATAAACAAATATTTATATAATTATATAATAATTAAAATAAAACTAAAATTAGAGAAAAACCATTAAAATATCAAATAAAACCCAAAAGCGGAGGCAGTGCTCAGTATTTGTCACAATTTATATACAAAACATTAAAAGTTTGGTCGGAATATGTGTTAAGAATTGTTATATCGCTCCTCCAAATACTTGGCCAGCATTAGAGAGGGCTGAGCGAAATAGTGGTTATCGTTCCTGACTTTAGTCCAACGCTCACCGTTTGAGTCAAAACCTAAAAGAATTACATTCAGAACAACTTAAAGACAAACGAAGACCTACTGAGACACTTGAGGTCCAGATATTGACAGCAGGCGTGAAGTAGTAGGCGTTGAAAGCCTGAAGAAAGGCAAGACTTATAGGTATCGAACGGTTTATCACTAAAGAATTCTGTGATCTCCTCTTCGATTGAGGCCAACACTCCCTTCACAACAATTTAAGTAAAATCAAAATAAAAGACAATAAAAGAGATGACATACGAGTGGTATCTTCTTCTTCTTAAAAAGATTCTTCAAATCGGAGTCAATTCGTTTGAAGCAGTGGTCGGCACTGAATTTGGTTTCATTTGTGTTCACATCGTTTAGATTATTAACAAAATGATTTGCCTCTCCTTTGGTATTGCCTTTAATCTGATCCAATATTTCATTTTGTTGGTCTTCAGTGCAATTAATCAACTCATTGAAGGCCCGAATGTTTTCCTTTTGGATCAGGAGTTGAGCGAAGGCTGAAACCGTTTGAGGAATGAAATCATAGATTGATATGTCTTCCACTTCTTCGCCAACTGATAGATCCAAATCCAAATGTTGTGACAAAAGATTTGCTGCAAATCATCAAAAATTTGGATCCATTTGTTCAACACTTTTAACACTTATTTTATTGCAAATTATGATTGAATCAAACGATTCATACCATTAGCATATCGTCTGTTCTTTTTCTGACCCTTTCCTCTGACACCTAACGCCCGAAATGTTGGTTCCGGACGCAAACGATTTCGGTTACGCAAACGGTTTCTACGCTGAGAACCATTCAATTGGACCTCATTTTCAACATCAGAATCGACATTATTATCGATAATACTATGATTTGTTTAAAATCCAATAATTAGTCGAAAAATAAACAAAATTTTATATAAAATAAAAATCATTTCACATTTGAGACACAGTTCTCAAAAAAATACAACTTTTGTTTGGAATTGAATGAGAAATAAGATATGAAAATAATTGATAATTAATTGACTCACTTATCGATTATGTCTTCAATGAGATGTTCATCAAAACTATTGTCATTATTTAATGAATTTAAATTCCTGATGACTCCCATATCTTAATCAAATCTTTTATCAAAAATGGAGCAAATTGTCAATAATTGTCAAAAATGACAGAAAATAAGTTTAAATATAAATGAAATAATAAAAAAAAAAGTCAAAACTATTAATAACAGGTTTTCATTGAAATACAGCCAAAAGTGAATTAAAACTCAAAACAAAACGAAATAAACAGCAAATGAGAGCCAAAGTCAGATGTTTTCACTTTTGTTGCCATTTATTTATACGCAATTCATTACGTAATATAAATAACTATTCAATGAATACGTACTCTGTTTTTGGGGCAAAATTCATATATCATTCGCTTATTTTCAATATAACTCAAAGAAAGGGGAAACACATGTTTAACATTAACTTTGAATGGCTATAACTGTTGTTTATCTGTATTTTTACAGTTTTGAAAATGTATTAAAATGAACTTGGATTGATAGATGGATGGATGGATGCATGTATATCGAGTTTATTAACTTTATAACCTGGATATCCGATTAATAAATAAAAATATTGGATAAAAGCGACAAATTATTCGACCGAAAGGTTTCCTAAACTTATCGTTGATTTGAATGCTTTTGAAAAACAAAGAAATCTTTAGTTTTTTGAAAATCAAACAAAAATTCAATGAATTGAGAAAAATGTCGAAAACATTAGAAACCCTTAACTTTGATAACAAAGTTCTCAAAAGTTTACCAATAGATCCAATTGAAGACAATTATATCCGAACTGTAAATAACTCGTGCTTTTCTCGGGTAAAACCGACACCACTTTCTTCACCAAAATTAGTTGTTTACTCGAAATCTGCGCTAAAACTGATTGATATCGATATCGAAGAAAAAGAAAATCAAAGAAAAGAATTGACTCAATATTTTAGTGGAAATAAACTGATTCCGGGCTCTGAAACGGCGGCGCACTGTTATTGCGGACACCAATTCGGTGAGAGTTCCTAACCGTATAACTATTATATCAGTTTCTATAGGGTTTTCATAACCTAATGTTAACTTTAATTACCACTTAATTAAAGGTACATTTGCGGGACAATTAGGTGACGGCGCAGCCATTTATTTGGGGGAAGTTATTAACAATTGCGGTGAGAGATGGGAATTGCAATTGAAAGGAGCGGGACTCACACCATATTCTCGCGACGCTGATGGTCGCAAAGTATTGCGGTCCAGTCTTAGAGAATTCTTGTGTAGTGAAGCCATGTATCACTTGGGAGTTCCCACCACTCGAGCGGCCACTTGTATCACATCAGATGAAAAAGTAGTCAGAGATATGTTTTATACGGGAGAACCCAAAATGGAGTTCTGTTCAGTCATATCACGAATCGCTCCCACATTCTTACGTTTCGGTTCTTTTGAAATCTTTAAAACTGTGGATCAAATGACAGGACGTCGCGGTCCGAGTGTCGGACGAAAAGATATTCTCATAAAACTATCGGATTATGTGATCGAAACGTTTTTTCCAGAGATTAAAGAAAAGGAAGACATTCCTAACGCTTCCAAATATCTAATGTTTTTCAAAGAAGTGGTCTTAAAAACTGCGCAAACGGTTGCGTTGTGGCAAAGCATTGGCTTTTGTCACGGAGTGCTTAACACCGATAATATGAGTATATTAGGCCTAACCTTAGATTACGGTCCCTTTGGTTTTATGGATCGCTTTGATTGGGATCACGTCTGTAACTCATCGGACGACGGGGGGCGCTATTCATACGCAAAACAACCAGAAATTTGTAAATGGAATCTCTTGAAACTGGGAGAAGCCCTCCAACCCATTATCCCTTTGAATGAAACGAAAGAAGTTCTCGAAACCCATTATTACAAAACATTTGAAACAGAATTTACGGACAAAATGTTGAAAAAATTCGGTTTATTTCAGAGCTTTAGTCAAACGAATGGAGATATTGTTTCTGACGAAGAATTAATTCACTCTTTTTTTGATACAATGGATAAAACGGGCGCTGACTTCACAAACAGTTTTCGCTCTCTTAATATACTATCAGTTTGTGGTCTTCCCAATCATAAAGAAAGTGTGGATGAGTTGAAGTCAGAATTGTTATCTCAATGCAGTTCTTTAGAAGAAATAATTTCTGCGAACGAATCGAGTTTTGATTCCCAAGAATTTCAACTCTTCTTAGTCTTAATGCAAACAAATCCACAACTTTTGGAAATGTTAGGCAAAGGACCCAAAGCTATAGAAAGGGTTATCGCAAAAATAGAAAAGAATCAAAAGTTGAAAGTAAGTCCTATTTTACACTTTTTTTTATAATACATTATTTGCGAAAATTATAGAAGTGTTGAAACAACTCTCGAATTATACAAATTTATACAAATTTTATTAATTTTAATATTATTTTCAAATTGAAATCAATTGAGAAGTTATTAAATATAAAGTTAATTATCTTTTAGGAAATGAATTCTGAACAAAAGAAATCTGAAGACATCGAACTCTGGGAGCAATGGATTGGAAAATATATAAAAAGAATTGAAAAAGAGGTCAAAATATTTTGCGATAATTCACAGGAATTACAGAATTATAACAAAAAACGTATAAATATTATGAATGAAAATAATCCGAAATATGTTCTCAGAAATTATTTGGCAAAAGAGGCCATTGAGAGGGCAGAGGACGGAGACTTTGTTGCCGTCAATACTTTGTTCCAAGTCTTACAAAATCCTTATAATGATTGCACAGATATTAGTTGTGGGAAAGACTATTCAAAAAGACCCCCTCAATGGGCCTGTAAATTGAAAGTTTCATGTTCATCATAGGGTTCAATTTAGGGCAGCCCTAATAGGGCTTATCATTGGATTAAATGAATAAATTGAATAATAAATGAGTTTTAATTGAAATTTATTTCTAAATTTGATAATAAAAACCTAATATTAAACAAATATTAAACAAAAAGTGATCACAAATTAAAAGAACAGAATTACTATAATTGTGACAAATTTGACGACTAATTGAATTGAATTACAAATTAATATAAAAGAATAAATTGTCGATCAATTACCAGAAGTTCAGCTCATTTTTAAACAATATTTTTAAATCTTAAGACAAATATAGACAATAATTGGCATTAAATGTATGAAACGTCTCATTATTTTTTATATAATTTTTAATAAAAACAAAAATAAGAAAAATTTAAAGAACTGATCCATGATTTGAAATAATTGGTTAATGAACTATAATATTAATATTAGTTAATAATTAGTTAAGAAAAGCTCTAATTATGGTTAGTTTTCAACCAAAAGACAGTGATTTGTTTGAATGTAAAACAGTTTTACGGAACCAAATGTTTTGCAGATAATCATAAAAAGAGCGGCAAATCATAATTAAAAGTGAATTTTTGACCCAAAAGTGAATATTTGTCTCAAAACCGATTAATAAAATACTAAATGTGTTTAATAATAATTATTAAATGTATAATAACTAGAATAAGAATAAAGTATATTAATTGTAATATTGTGTGCGTTTCCAACATTTTGTTGAAAATTATTTTCAAACATTAATTGAATCGAAGTCTCGATTATTAAACATTTTAAAAGAGCGGCTCTTCTTCTTCATCTTCTTCTTCTTGGGAGTTACCATAATATCAATAGTTCTCATTAATATTCTTACTCTTTGTTTGAATTTTAAAAAACTTTTCTTTGATTTTTTGGGATTATTAGCGAAATAACTAAATGTTTATAAAACGAAAAGAATTTTATAATTTATATGAAATGGAAATAAAAGACTCAAAATATTTAAACAATTGTCAGATAACATAACAAATGAGATTACAGTTAAATATATAAGAATTAAGTGTTTATTTCGCTCTAGAAATCCATTTCTAATGTTTTCTTCACGAGAGGTCTTAAATGACAAAATCAACAATTATTATGAGATCACCAGGTCTTCAATTGATTGATTTGGAGCCAACATATTAATTAGTTGGCATACCTTTGCATCGAATCGTATAATAGCATATCATTTCATCATTTGTCAGATAATGAAATTGATTTGCATTATATCTTAAGTTGAATTTTGTACTCTTTTTTTTGAGACCACATTTGCATTACATTAAAGACAATCAAATGTTATTATATTTAAACGAATTCTACTCTAATTCACAAACACTTTAGTCTAATCTAAAAACCGGGAAAAGAATTTTTAAATCATTTTAAAGAGACTTCTGATTAACGCAATTAATAAAACAACGTTTGCTAACGATTTCACATTATTTCCAGTGATGTGCAGTGATGTCCAACTCTTATATTTTTTTCACAGAAAATAAACTGAATTCTGAAAAGATGTGGAATTGGGCTCTAATAGAGCTCTAATAGAAAGCTTAAATTTAAAAAGTACTATTTAAAGGTGTCTTAAATGGTTAATTGGCATCAAATCAATTATTGAATACTTTTAGATGTTGTATAAGAATAGTAGAAAATTGTGGTCACATTCTGCACATCACTGGTTTGTCAAACTATCAATAGTTGGGTTCTAAATGTTGTCCGACTTATGAGTTGTTTTGATGTTTGCATTTGAAGGGAATCTCTAAATGACTCAACAAATGAGTTAAACCAACGAATATATAAACGAATACTGTTTTGTAATATATGAGTGAATATTGAAAATAACCTCAAATTAAGATTGATTTCCATTTGAAAGACGAGATGGTCTCCAACTTTACTACAAATCACTTCTCGTATTCAAACATAAATAAATTCATTAAATGTATCGTTAGTTATGTTTTTGGTTAAAATATAAAATAATTTTTTATGAATTAATTGAAAATAAGTTTAAAACGAATAACAAGAGAAGGAATGGACTAATGGACTGAATTAATGACTCATAATATGCGATGATTACTGATTTGATGGCAAAAAATGCACAAAAATCTCAATAGTTTTATATATCACGAGTGAGAGCCCTTTGGAGAATACAAACTTGAAGTCAGCACAGAATAGAATCAATTTTTAAAACTAAATGTAATGTCACTTATATTTCAGAGCTGACAGGGGATCGACTTTTGTTTGACTTAAAACTAGTGCAGAGTTAAACTCAAATCATGTCTGAGTTCTGCATATTTGGCTCATCAGATGACAAAAGGTTGCAAATGAGCCCCCAATAGGCGGCCCCTCAATAGTCAGCTTTGATTTGTGAGAAATGAGTGGAATTTCAGCTCAAATCAAAGTCTATCAAAAAATATGGATTTTTTCGATTTTATAACAAATAAGTGAAGAAACGATTGAAGAGACAAAAGCGTGGATTTGTTTCTTAATTCAAGTCATCATAAGTGCAATCATTTTCAAGTTCTAATTGTTGGGCAAATTTGGAGAAGTCGTTATCACAGTCCCGCAGGTCCTCTAAAGTGGTCTGCAAATCGTCAGGCGGTTCGGCCAATAAGTCATTCAAATTACGTCTGGCATTAGAAGAGTTGCCTCCAATGCTGTTCACATTAATTGCCATCAAATCGTTGTCATTGTGTTGAGTACTGGAAATAGTGGTACTCCAAACACTGTTATCTCTCAACTGAACGCCAGACACCATTAGGTCCTGACCACTCTGTAGAACATTCCCTGAGATGATATCATCGCCATTAAAAGCCATTTGCTGTTTAGTAGAAGAAGGGGGCGAAGGAGGGAATTGAAAGGGTTGGCTGCATATGGGAGTCGCCGGATATGACTTGGATATAGTTGTGTTTTCATCCAATAACTGATTATCTAAATCAGTGTTATTTGTTTCGGAGAGAGTGTTACCCATTTTAGGGACAAATCCTATGTTTGAGTTAATAGTCGCCACCGGAACTGATTGGCACCGATTCATAACAAAACTCTTACTATTATTCGAATGAATTTCGTCTGACTTTTCGTTCGAAGAGTTTTTCAAAAACGACAATATTTCGCGAGAAAATGACTCAGAATTGCCAGCAGTTGCGGGCGTTGAGGGACTGCTATAAGGATTAGACGCATGTCTTTGTCTGTTAACGACCGACCCGTCATTTATTGAAATCTTTAGTCTATTGGACGGCCAATCATTTGGTATTAATGGATCGCATTCTTGATTGTAAGCCATATCAGAGCTACCATTCATGTCTGATGTCATGCCAGTGATGTCTGGATTGTGAAGGACTGCAATTGGAGATAACGGAGAATTAGGTGTTCGTGACTTAGCGGTCATTGCCTTCATATGTGACACAAAATTCATTTGAGAGGAGAACTCATTTAAAGGTAAATGAGTTAAACCATGCGTTCCATTAGTGAATGTCTCACCGTTTGTGATCATTGGAGACAATGAGTTGCTTCGATTGCAAAGAAGACTCGCAGTCATTCCATTCAACGTAATAGGACCTCCCGGTCCAGAGCTATGACGGGTCCTACTGATACTGCGCTGCATTCCTCCAGTTCCGGCCCGAACACGGCTTATCGGAAGTGGTGTTGACTGCGGAGAAATGAATGGAGAGTTGGAAATAGAGGAAACACCCGAATCAAAATTTTGTTGAGGGGTTTGACGTAAAGCACTGTAATTGCTTTGACCGCTATTATGACGAGATCTGCTCAGAGGTAATGGTGTGACCGGTGTTATCGGAGTAACCGGAGTACTTCGTGGAGATACAAAAGGACTGTTAGCTTCACTCGAAGGCTGTGAAGGGCCGACACCAATTGTCTGCTGATTGAGTCGGTATTGAGGAGAAGAACCCAAAGTATTGCTGTTATTATAACTGAAACCATTGAAACCGATTGTATCGATCGCATAGTTTTCCGGAATAGTGGGCGTATTTCGGGGGGAAATGGGCTGAAAATTGAATGCACGCCTACGAGCTGTAGGACTCGGAGGCACTGAAGGCATCTGAATCTGAAGATTGATTGATTGCTGGAAACCATTCTTTATTTCAGAGGATTGATTGGTGAAAAAATCTCCATTTGTTGACAGAGGGTTCACTTTTGTTACCTCAGAAAGAGTAGACAAACCCTCCAAACTCTCGGGTGATATAATCAAAGCCTTGTGATTACCACTTATGGTAACTGAGTTTTGTTCGTTTGGAAACGTATTCTTCAAATTACCATAAGTTTGGACCGAATTATTCAAATTCTTTCGAAGTAAAGCCTCTCTCAGTTCGGAATATCCCTCGAGCGCCACATTTTCAGCAATTCTTTGAGGACCGGATTTATTGACAGTATTTGGCAAATGATTTTCCAATAGTTTACGCAATTGCGAGAGTTGTGCCGTTTGGTTACCATTATTGACATCCCAGTGCTCTTTGTTTGTGACTTGAATAGAGTTGGCGTTAAAGTAATCCATTAAAGCTTCCGATTCGAGTTCATGAATGCGTAACTCCGAAGGACCAACAGTTTCAGAGCTGTTAATAGTCTGTAACTCTTGAGATATAGGGGACAAACTATTGCTAGAGTTTGCGTCATCGAAACCACTACTATTGGTACTGTTGGATACCATTGTATTTATATTATCGATGGCTCTCTTCTTAGAGACCAAAACAAATGACTCCCTCTCTTCTATTTGCCTCTTAGGCTGTATCTGTTTGTCACCAAAAGCTTCCATTTGTTTTAATTTGGTTTCTTTACTGAATGGAACCGACACTGAATGTCGTCTTTTGGCGATTGAGTTAAAAGTTTCGGTCATTTCACTGGAATTATTGGCACAAACGGCTGACTCTGAGTCGGATCGACAGATATTCACGGGTTTCGGTTGGATTCGTTTGTATTTAGAAGTTGTGTTCGGTTTTAATGGAGAAGTAGTTATCGTCGACACAGTTGTAGTCGACGTACTTTCGTGTGTTAGCGTCGATTGCGGAGACGTCAACCGTACAGCTGTAGCCGTTGGGACCAATATTATACTCGTTGATATAGCCGGTTGACTCATACGGGATGGGGTCACTGTTCGAGGGATCGCCACCTAATCATTAAAATAATAAATTTTTATTTTATTTAACAGAAATTACAAACTAATGGTTCAAAAGTTTTATCCATTATTTTCAACAAATATTCAAATGCTTTCAAATTAATGTAAAATAACTCAAAATATTGGAACGGAATTCACTTATTTGCCATTATTTCGATCAATGAGTTCTTAAGACAAATATTTTATGAAAAAATTGTTTTGTAAACAAATTATAAATATTTTTGAGAAGAAATTCAATCGTAAAGTATAGACAAAAATAAAATTATTAATCCTTAGAGAAAGGAATACTTTGATCGGACCCTATATAGTGATTGCTATTACTTTTATTGAGAGGTAATTGACTTTAGACTTACTTTATTATGGATTCTATTGTTTTGAATCAATTGATTTGATGTGAAATTAGAGGAAATCTCTGACTCCGGTTCTGTTTTGATTGGAACTGTAATTTGTGATCCGATAGAAGCCATAGACTCGAACTCATCTCCTTTTGAAGCGCTATTCTTCCGAGTTTTGCGAATCCCTTTTGGGACACAATTTTGAACTATTTTTATGCTTTCAATGGCTTTGTTATTGAGATCTGTTTTTCTCTTCTGCTCTTTCATGGCTTCCTTTTCGTGAATCCTTCGCTGCAATTGGTTTTGGACATCACGTCTTCGCGAATTACTACTTGACTTTGAATTGGTTCTCAATTTGTCTTCACTAGACTTGGAAGTGATTTTGTCGGATAACATCATATCCACTGAATTCGATGTTAACAGAAATTGTGCCAAATCTGGAATAGAGTCAAAGCTACGGTCCAACAGTTTTGTAGCCCAAGAGATAATCACATCCCTTTCGGCTGAAGAGTTATCGATGAAAACGCCGTTTGAATCTGAATCCCAATTGATATGACCTTTCTTTGAGTCATAACTACTGGTGTCTAAAGCAGGCAATTCTGGGGCCTCAATGTTAATCTTTTTCCTGAGCCCTGAGTAACAATATTTGGAGTTTCCTCTCTGTCCTAATCTTCTTGGCTTTACTTTAGGAAAGACATGTTTCATTGCTTTGCCGAAGTCGGCCACACATAACGGCTCAAACTTATTTGCGTCACAAAAAACTTTGTACTCTTCATAGACCTCTTGTTTGGGCAGAGAAACAGTTGTATCTTCTTCTAAATGGCTTTGAATCCATGTGTATGTTTGTGCCACTTCTATGTCTGCCTTTTTTCCGAATGGATTTCCGGGTCCTTTCCTATAAAATGATTTACAAATGTTTAGTTGAGTTAACTGTTAGTCTAGAGATAGATATCAATCGATAATAAAAAATAATAATATTTTTAACGCTTTTCTGCAAAATATTCAAAATATTTAATTCGTTTAACAGTATTGAGGAATACATTAATCATAACTATATTTAATCAAAAAATTAATAAATATTAAGAAAAATAAATATAAGTCTAAAAATAAAGCCAATAAAGTGACAGTAAATCCAGTGATTGAGAGCTTTCTGTCCCTAAAATATATTTTTCGCTCAGAGTTGAAGAAAACTTTGAAGGAATCTCTCTATAAAAACAAATTTCAATCCTATCTTGAAGTCGATTATCACATTTGAAGACTTATATATTGGTTCTCCACTCAGGGGTTGACTTCTTTTAATATATCAAAAGACTAACGAAAAATTGTGCAAATTTTCAGTTCAATTGAGTAATAAATGTTAACTTAATGTTCATTTTGAGGCTTAGGATATGATGAGCTCTAATATTGAAGCCTATGATGAATGAGTAAATAAAAGAAGTGTTCTATAATCTCAATCAATTGAATCAATTGAAGGACAATTCAATTGAAGAAAAAAAAATAATTGAACGAAATATTGGTTTCTCTGACTCAGAACCCATACCAAAGGCCAACAAAAACATTTGAAAAACGAATTTTGACTTCGATTTGAATAATAGGTATTTAACTGTAAAAACAGTTCTGGCAATAGATTTGTAATAAAAACAAATGATTTTAGATTTACATTAATTTAAACTCAAATTTGCTAACATTTATGAAAAATAATTAAACAATGATTGAAATAAAGCTCTCTTTATATCAAATTACCCCCGAATTACACCAACATATATGAGAGGAGAGCAGACAAGAGGAGAGAAGAGGAGAAAAAGTAACTTTAGAGCCCAACGTCTGCGATTTGAAACAAAATAAATGGAAATACAAACGATTGGATTAAAAATACAATAAACGTTCAAATATTATATTAAATATTGATTACAAACATAGATCACAAAAATGAATAAAACAGAGATAATAACAATTAAAGGCAAACAAAGAAATGGTCACATTTAAGGTCTTATTTGAGAGAATTAAAAAAAACAGTTATTCAATAATTGATAGATATATTTGAAAGTTTCTATAATTCAAATATAATTCAGATATTATTATCTTCTATTCCTTTCAAAGCATAAGTTTTATAATGAATTTTGTGTTCAAAACATTTGTACTTTTGATTGAATTTTTATTTTATTTTTGAACTCAAATGACATAACAATAAGTGAATAAAATAAATGATTGGTTTCCACTCACTGTTTCAAGGGATCCGCTTCTTGTGCCGAACCATTTGGCAGTTGAATATAGAGTAACAGTTTTTCGATATCATTGAACTCTTCGATTTCATTCTGTAAAACAATTTTTACTTTAATTTAGTTTTCAATAAACACACAATTTATAGGTTGACTATAATAGAGTACAATTTATTTAAATATATCCCAAAATCAATGAATAAGATATTTATCATTAAATTAAAACTCAGAGACTAAACATAATTAGAGATAACATCTAATTATATGATATTCTTTTTTAAAGACAAATTGGAACGCCTTCTGAGCAAATTATAATTGAATTTTATAATAAATATTAGACTTTAATTCTAGTGATAAGAATACTATAAAGAAAAGGAATGACTGTCCATTAATTCATTGGTTTTATTCAAATGAAGTTATTTTTATTTTAAGAGAATTAATATTTTATTTAAAATTAACAAATGATTGTATTCTCAACGATAAAGCAGTAAAATACAAATGTATAGACGATATGGTATGGATTGGTATAATAGTATGATCTGGTAGTAAAAGGTCCCGTTATTATAGTTTATCAGATTTTATATTTGAAATATTAATTAAAATATTTATTAATGTTGTACTAATTTTTGTACTATTTTTATGAGAAATAATAAATTATTTAATCAATGATTTGATATATTTTTAAATAGAGATTAAGATAAGAAATGTATGAAAAAATGTAAGAAATACTTACAATAATAGCAGTAATTCTTTTCTTTGTTTTTTCGCTAAAAAGAGATTAAAAATTAACGATTAGTTTGATATCGATTTGTGAAATGCATTTGAAAATTGAGGAAAATTATTAGAAAAAGCATTTAATTATGTAATCAATTGTTTATCAAAAGTATGGCTTAAATCATATCAAACAAAATAATCATTAAAAGAGTTATCGTCACTAATATTGTCAACAATTAGATAATAGACATTTGAGGCAAAGGAAAGGCCTTTCAATGCATTCAGTATCGCATGTTTGGCCATTTTGTAGTCTAAAAGAGCCATCATTTGACATCTTTGTCCTCTTATTTAATACAATTTTGATTGAAATCAATGGAAAAAACAATACCTCACTGTTTGTTGAATGCATTCTTTGATTTTATCGTTTTTATTGCTGTTAGACTTGAGAACAGATGGGCTTTCGGTCGACAATACATTGATTTTTAGTTCACTTGACTTGAGTTGAGTCGCCATCAGATCCAGAGATACTTTTGTTGACTCACTTTTGCTATCATTTCTAATATTATTACTCTTATTATTGGACAACATTTCTGAGACATTATCTGAAGAGAATCGCGATTTAAACTCGATTTGATGACAATTATCGATCAGTTTATGGCTGCGATCGTTAGTAATAAGGAGTGAGTCTAACGGCTGTGCACTCAAAGCACTCATAGCACTGGTTGTCATCACAATTAACTCTGTTTTCAATACAATTAAACAAAATATAAATCTTAACGAAATCACTGTTAATCTGATTGATCTGATCCATAGTCTGGTGTTGGGAGTTGACCATCACATCTGACATCTCAGAGCCTCACCATCTTGTCTACAGTGATGTCTACACCAGTTGTGTTGTGTATAAGCATTGGCCAAATCAGCTGTTGTTCACTGAGTGAGCGCTCTCTCACTCCATACTAGTGTAGACGTATTCAACACAACTATTACTTTATATTACTTTAAATTATTATTCAATTCAAACACAAAACTATCCAAACTTTTCCTAATAAATGCATCTTTTAAATATTGTTAACTACCAATTGCACTAACTAGATGACCATATTACATTACAACTCTACAACCATGTTCATTTCATTCTCATTTACCATTAGGTTTATTAAGAAAAAGGGTTTTTATGGATTAAATAAGAAAAAACTAAAAGTTGTTACGAATTGAAGTCGGAATATAAAACGAGTTCCGCACAACTCTTATCTTAAGTTTTTGTCTGAAAACTGCAAACCAATACCAATACAACTATGGATTAAAACCTCTAATAATGTAAAGATTGTTAGTTGGTCTTGATTTGAATAATTAATTGGTCCTGTCTTTGACTTTTATTTACTTCAAAAAATAGTTTAATTTTCAAATAAATGATTAATTGCTTAAAATATGTTCTTAAAATGATTTGCAGTGAAGTGAGTCATAACTGTTCAACAAATTAGCCAAGAGTGGAAAGAGTGGAAAATTTAGAAACCATAGCTTTTAATGCATCTAATCTTAATATTGCAATTAAAATTAACCTTGAAATGCTTGTTCAAATTAAGCATACTTAATTTATTCTTAACTAAACTTGATAAATTCAGGCTATTTTACCTGTTATATCATCATTATCACCAACATGATGATCATGTTTGAATATAATGTAATAATTGGAGAAACAATATTTAGATTTCCTCACTTTTCATAATAAAAGTTCTTCTTTATTACCTAAAAGTGAATTATTTGAAAATTTTAGTTTAGAAAAGAATTGCAAAACTTAATAATATTATGACATTATGTGTGATTGTGTCTGATTGTGTCCGATTATATCGGATTATATCTGAACTTTTTATTATTTATTCATTTATTTATTCTTTTTTTGTCTTTTGTTAACTTCATTATTTTTTGTAATCAAATTATTTTATGAATAATTAATTATTAGTAAATCTGTTTTATCACTGATTTTTAAATAATTTTAAGTTCAGTTGCGAAATGAACTTATATTTGAATACTTTGCGAAAAGAAATTATTTTTAGACGAAAATTATGTGATCCAATACATCCACCACATCCACCACATCCACCCCATTCAACATTTAATTAGATTTTTATCTATTATTTTAAGAATAAATTAGTTGGCAGTCCTTTAAATTTTGCATTTCCTATAGAAATCTAATCACAAACTTATTCTCATTCTTATCGCCAGTTATTTTCAACTGCATTGCATTACTTAACAGAATGCCATCGTTAACGTGAAAACTAACATGATCAAATGATCAAATTATTTTCTTTTAAACTAGTAAAACCAATAAATATAAAAAATTACAAAATATTACTTTTTTAAAATGAATATTTGATTTTTTTTATTTTTGTAAACTTTCTCTGAAAATTCAGATCATTTATAGAAGATCTGCATTTTATATGATTTATTGAATTTGAATTATTTATATAAAATTTAATTCCTTTTCACTCTTTTTATGTTTAATTTTATACATAATTTTTAGACTCAAATAGTGTTCCGATTATTGTAAAAATAGATACATTTGATGTCAAATTCGCATCAAATAGAGACAACTTTTGTGATTCTTTTGTTTCCATTTTTTCAGTGATTAACAGGAAATCGTAATTTAGTTTTAAATTCAAAATACAATTAAAATCTGATTTCAAATATATTTCAAATTTTTTCCCGATATAAGAAAAGTGATATAATACCCGAATCGAAGGACAAATTCCAATATCACCCATCAGTTTAAGACGATTTTGGTGTTTACTTATCATAAAAATGAGAACATTTGGTATAATACATGTATTAATGAAAATCAACCAAACTTTTTATGATAAAACATTTCTCTGAAAAATTTTAACTAATTTTTGAAATAATTTTATGATTAATATCTGGAATGAGTATAAGGAATGGGTATAAGGAATGGGTTAATTAAGTTAATTAGTTTTAACACAAGAAATCATAGTTTAATAACTAAACAATTAAATCTTTCTATTAAACCAATTATCATATTTTTCTCATATTTTTCTGATACTTTTCTGATAGTTGTGTCACTTCTATTGGTTCTAAAATACTTATTTGTTTTCCATTTATTTTTGGTGTAAAATAAAATTAAAGATAAGGACGGCCTTCAAAACAATAAAATTTAATGTTAGATAAGTTTTGTTTCTCATATTTTAATGATTTGAGAGACGTTTTGGCGCTAATGACGACTACTTTGACTTTGGGAAGACTTCTATTTCTATACACTCTTATGCAATCAAAACAATTATAGCGCACAGACTAAAGTCACTTTGGGTTTCAACAGAATTTCATTTGAGAATAACCATTGAATTTAAATCAATCAAATTATGTTCATATCTCACGGCATAACTATTTATCCAAAATAATTCTTAAAGAAGGAATAGACTGTATAATAGATTTTGTAATAGACTGTACAATAAAGGTCTATATCAGGGAATCTCAAATCGCCAAATCTTGTAAGATTGGGTACAAAATTAACCTGAATAATTTATTGACATTTACTAGTTGACTGAT